>JZLH01S0213161.1:6045-22815 GCA_001188425.1 Eucidaris tribuloides
ATTATCATTATTATTATTATTCTTCTTATTATTATTATTATAATTATGATGATGATGATTATGATGATGCTTATTATTACTATTATATCACTATTATGATGGGGCAAAAACTACAATGACTCACGTGAACAATACTTGTACATGCAAAATCATAATATAGAAATTAGAGACAAGAGTTGGGTCCATCGCTTTCGTACCAGACACTACACTAAATGTCTGCACACAACACCAGTTCGCACGTCCCCTAAAGAAAGAAAAAATGGTTATTTTATCTGTAAGTGACAATGATGACCTCATTTTTTCAGGAAAATGTAACAACTTTCATTTTCTCGGGACTCCGCATCTCCTCACTAGTTTATTTTTGACCTGGCATTCTGTCTATGTCTCAGTTTGGATGCATCAAATTCTCCCCATTTTTTCGTTGTTGTCGTTGTTGTTGTTGTTGTTTTTGGAGGGGGAGTATTTAAAATGAGTCAACTTTTGACTACAAAATTTTCACAGTGGAATCCCTGCATAGTTTACTTGCATTCTGAAAATAGTTTTTACCCAAGTTGAGGACTACTCCCAATCGTGTCATTTACCTTTAGCATTTTAAGTGCAATTTAGAAGAATTTTCACTATGTAGCAATTTTATCAATCAAAAGATTAATATATTTTTTCTTGAAAGTGGGGGGGGGGAATGATTGTACAGGCCATCCCCCCTTCTCAAAAAGTGGGGGGGGGGATATATCCCCCCCCCCCCGGATTCCCCCGGGATTTACGCCAGTGTTTTTAACACATGTTTTTGTGGAAATACTACAAAATAATATAAATTTGCGAAATTGTTTACATAAATTAAGCAGAATACACGAGTACTGGTTGATTACTTGGCAGAACCACATTTTAATATCAACTGCTTTCAAACCTTCTCGTGAACAGATGCGTATTCTAAAACTGTCACTATAGTACAGGAGAGAGTAGTTGAAAACAACAGAACACTTCGTTTTGGACATATCTGTTACACAAATCCCCATGCTGACAAAGTACTACACAGAAATCTATATGTGGAGACTACTGTAATTGTTGCACATACACACTGCAGCAACGGAGCCTACCCCGTCGGCGACTCAAACTGCCAATTCCTCAACTTGTTATTGCATATGAAGTGAATTAGTCCCACATTATAATGGCAAATGTAATTTACTCTCAGCTGGAAAATATGGAAATGTGAAATTTGATGAAAGATTTTCCATCATCAACCAGTACTGTGTATTCTCTTCAAGTAAAAAATTACAAAATGTTCATGTAGTGTACATAATGAAATATCATGTATTTTTTTCTGTGTGCATACATTTATGATCTTTTTTTACGACTCGAAGATTTCTGTATGATGCGACTGTGAGGGTCTTTCAGGGTTTCCAACCTGAACAACAATTACTTCATATTTCAATTACTCTCTTTTCATTTTCCTATAATTAATCATTGATGTACACAATTGTGTTACGGAGTAAACTTCCATTTTGGTCATGTAATCTATAATTCAGATGCTTTCAACAATGTAAATGATTTAAATATCCAAATGTCAAACTGTCACTACATAAACAATTATTGTACTTACCTTTTGTTAGCAAAAGCTTGTTTATGTGTATTTACACGATTATATTTATATGTGCCTGTTGATTATTTATTAATAATAATAGTTTTATTTTCTGTGACCAAAGTGGAAGTTTACTAGCTATTAAGGCTTATAGTATTTCTTGCGATTATATTTTGATATTCTATAGGAGTGAATATTACTTGAATGTGTACGGTCTTTCTTAATGTGTGTATTATATTGTACTGTTCTACATGTATGTATATTATTGATGCAGGGCCCCCAAGAATAACAGTATTAGACTACTGATGGGGCCACCCTGCTAAAAATAAAGCTCAATAAATAAATAAATATATATGTTTTCGGAAATACCAATCAGCCAACATTACCACCTGTACGTGCACACAGTCATTCCCCATCATTTTTACAATAATTTCTACTATTACCTATCCTTACTGCCACACTTCATGAAACAATTTATTTATTTATTTATTTTATTTATTTATTTATTTATTTATTTATTTATTTATTTATTTATTTATTTATTTATTTATTTATTTATTTATTCATTCATTTATTTATTTATTTATTTCCGGTATAAAACACATAGAATCAGGTTATATAGTTAAAAAAAGGTAACATTTACCTGATTTACATACAACAACAAAATATGTCACATCATTCTACAATCTCATTATAGCCTCAATTACATTATACCTAATACAAATCAGGAAAACGAACTATTCATTAAAATGCATGTGACATAGTTGTTTATTTAATGGTGCTTAACAAACCGTTTTTTACAAATGAATTGAATTATCAAAAAAAAAACTCATTTATGATTTCAATATTCGGTACAAAATCTTTCTAACCGACTTGCTACCTCGACATCCAAATTATGCCTCTGGTTTCTGGATTGGACTCAGTGACGTCTACAGTGAAGGGAATTGGAGATGGGTGGACGGAAGCTCGCTTGGGTAAGACTTTTGCATTATACTTGGAAATAACTGCATTCTTGTCTCAGAGATGCTGTTGAAGGTACATATCACGGTAGTACGAGGAATAACAGTTGTAACTTATAACTAGTCAGATTGCTTACGTGACACAGGTAAATTGTGATAGAATGTACTTGCTGTAAATTAGGAGGTCCAGATGTATTAAAACGTAAGTCCACATTTTTGTTCGGTGAATGGGGTGGGGACCTACACACACTTTAGATTTATTACATATTGACAGGAATTTAAGATGACCTAAAATGTATGATTAGGTGATTAAGTTATCAGTTAACATGAAATAATATTTTGTACAATAACTTTAATTCACTTTGGTGAAAAACAGGTCAGCCTAACAACGGGGAGATATTACTACACCTAAACTGCATAATAAAGTAAAGTTTGTAAACATGAAATGATATTTTGTATATAAACTCGAAATTCAGGTTAGTGGCATCCAGGTGACCCTAACAATAATGTTAATCAAGACTATATTGCGACAGATCGTGACAATTCACCTCAGGGTGGACACGGTCAATGGTGGGATAACCAGATAACAGATGTTCTCATGTTGCTTGGTTCACATGCGAGAAAAATGAAGATCATCCCTCACCTTGACGTCACCTTGCGGTTTTTTTTCGATCAGATGGTGTCAATTCACCTCAGTAAGTGGCAAGATTGACAATGTTTTGGCGAATGTGATTCATCTGCGAGGAGAATAGCCACATTCCACTCTAAGAGACAGACCTACTTCATTGATTGACAATTTTCATCAAAACAGTACCATCAGTGGTGTTTAGGGTAAGGCAATAAATCAAACATTTAGACTGCCCATAGGAAAGTATAACAAAAATAACTAGAGAAAAAAATGACAAAACAGGCACTGAAAATGTTCGAGATGTTCTATCGTATGCTTGTGCAAATCATGCAGGGCGGCGCCACGGGAGGGGGGGGTGGTGTTCAGCGGGAACGAACGTCACTATTGTGGTTGATTTGGTTAGGAAATTGTTTGGGTGTTTTTTTTTTTTAGGGGGGGGGTCATCATCCTCTCCCTGCTTTCCGGATGCTGCTAGAATTGCAGTTTGGACGTTTGGATAAAAGAAAAATGACCGGCAAAATTTTCCCGACGATTTTCACCCCTGAAATCATGTAAAACCCGTGACGTCTTATATCTCAGCAACGTCATGGAGCCCATTCCGGTGCTCTGTCGCGGCTGTATATTCAACCAATTGCTGTGGTAACGAAAGGACGCACAAATGCCTCCCTTTTCTTCTTTCAAAGAGGCGTTGGTGAACAGACTAGAAATCAAACGATCACACTGCCGACATAATCACATCGAATGCCATAATATTATTGTGTTCGACAAATGAAAACCAGTCACTGTGTGTGTAGAAAGATTATCTAAAACCGGTTGAAGCAGCTCACTTATCCACTTGCCGAGCTCATGTTGCGCTGAGCCACATGTAATTTTGTTAACATAAAATAATATTGGTAAATTAATTGTAAATTCATGTTCGTGGTATTTAGGTGAGCCTTACAATGCCGGTGGTAATCAAGAGTGTGGACTGTTCAGAGCAGATCGTGTCATTTCCCCACAGGGTGGCCATGGTAAATGGGACGATGTCTCCTGTTCGGCGGTAGTTTGGTTCATCTTCGAAATAAATGCACTTAAATTACCTTATATTTTAAACATCGACTCTATTTGGCACTTGCAGTGCAAATTGCGAAACAGAGACATTATTTGATTAATATTTTCTGCAGCGTAAAGTCCCTTCCTACATTATTATTATGTCCAAACGATTTGTTGTTGGTACAACTGTACTCTTCCGTTTCAATTTTTGCAGTGTTCTAATATAAATTTAGTAATCTACTATGCAATTCGAATTTACAAAGCCCATCGTATATCGCTAAACAAAATCAAATATTGACAAATTGAATCATTTATTTAAGCTAGACATCATATGTATTTGAACGGCACTTCATTTTCTGATAATAAGTGTACAACAGAGAAGAATAGTCTGACCGTAAAAAAAAAAATCACGGCAGAAATTTTTAACAGGAAACTTAATTCTAGTGTCATATATTTCACTGTTAAAATATTTCATTCATCCTTTACGACTCATTTTTCAGAACTTTCTAACCAACCTGCTACCTCGACATCCGGACTCACGCTCCTATATCTGGACTGAACTCAGTGACGTCTACAGTGAGGGGAATTGGAGATGGGTGGACGTAAGCTCCCTTGGGTAAGACGTTTATATACAGTATACGTGGAAATAACACCAGTCACATCTCACAAATGCCGCTAAAGGTAAATATCATGGTTGTACGAGGAATAACAGTCAACTCGTAACTGGTTTATATGCCAGAAGAACGCCTGTTATATAAAATTCAGAAGCATGACGTAGAAACGTAAAAGATATTTTGACTAATTCTAGTCTAAATTCTGCCTAACCACATTAGTATTTTGGCTAAGAGCTGAGACTTTTACGAAATTCAAAAAGTCTGGCCTGAATCTGTACAGTGATTTCAGATAGAGAAAATGTTCAACTTGACGGGGATGCTAACTGGATCTTGCGTAAATAGCCGCTATATTATCTAACTTTGCACTCGCCGTTTGGTCTGGAGTTGCCACTATCGAACTTTCCGTATTTCCTATTTGTTTAATCACACAGTTGGTAGAAAAAAATATAAGGTAATGGAATCACTTTATTCTTCGGGAAGCTTTCGAAAAAGTAGAAGCTGAGCCTCTTCTTTGAAATCATGTGCGGTGTAGACAAACTATAATTATGCGCAATTATCCAGGGATCAATGTGTTACCATATATAGGCTCTCTGTATATTTTTGCAGATGAATCGACCTAGTCTAAAACATGACTTCTCATATGGATTAGCCACAATGATCTTATTTTACATTGCCCTTATGACGATCGACACGATGTGCCCACATTTCTACGTAATTTTCATCACCACCAGAACTGATAGGCTCACCTGCACTAATTTAATTTAGATAACATTACGTTGATTGCATTGAATTCAAATAAATGTGAAGTAACTGCTATGAAGCCATATATTCCTGAGTAGTTCCGACCAGGACTTGACGGATCAATAAGAAACTGTACAAAGATTTCACATTGATACCAACAATCCAAAATGAAAAGAATTTGATTCAAGGGTTTTTGTTGCAACATAAGTGTGCCACTCTTTATAATCGTGTCTTTTCTTATTTCTCAAAACACTTACCCGTGCTTATCCGGAAATGTGCACTTGTCATTGCACTCGACTAAATAAATACACCCTCCCCAGCTTGATCGCTTCGCTTCTTCTCAAGTATAACTGCAAGTATGACTACACAATTACAATTTTTCGCATACTTCCTGTACATCGTCTTAAAATCCTGACTACCATCCGTAATAAACTTCATAGAGTATATATTTACCACGCCTAAATCACGTCCTTTCTATGCGTATTTTCAAAACGTTTCTACCGTCGGAGAGTGGTATCCCTCCTCCCACACCCTTCCCCGCTCTTTCTCTTCGTTCCCTTGCATGTTTCTGTCAAGCCTCCAGTAGCACCCCTAAAACATAATGTATTAACCTACCTGCATTCACTTCGCAGATGAACAAATATAGCCTAGAACATGGTACATCCCACCATTTACCATGATGACCCTGAGGTAAATTGACACGATCTGCTATAGTGATTGCGCAGTCTTCATTAGTACCACGGTGACTGTTTGGCTGACCTGTATTCTACCGAAGTGGATTTAGAGTTAATAACAAAATATTGTTTCATTTTAACAAAAATTAATTTATCATGCATTTCTGGTCTTTTCAAATCCCATTCAATGCAGTTGTAATAAATCTAAACTGCATGCTAATTCCTTCATTTTATGATCCCACCCCACCGAGCAAAATTATACGAATTTATCAGTCTGAATCTTTTAATTTACAGCAAGTACATTTTGATCACACTTCACCAGGGTCATGTAAGCAATCTGGCTTGTTGCAAGTTCCCTCTTATTCCTCGTACAACCATGATATGTACCTTCAGCAGCATTTCTGAGTTAAAATACAGTTATTTCTAAGTATAATATGTAAAGTCTTACCCAAGAGAGTTTCCGTCTTTCCATTTCCAATTCCCTTCACTGTAGACGTCACTGAGTCCAATCCAAAAATGAGAGACATGATTCGGATGTCGAGGTAGCAAGTAGGTTAGAAAGTTCTGAAAAATGAACCATGAAGGAGAAAACATAAATTAACAGAATGATTTATCACTTAAAACAATTAAAAATTAACTCGATTTTTTTAAGAATAGCCTTCGAATTCTGCCACCCAAAGGATAGGGCGAGTACACTGATCCATTGTTGTCAAAGACACGTCGAATGTTCACTATCATTAAACTGCAATCGTTCCGTTCAATTACACCCAACATAAATTTCTTCTTTGACCTCTTTTCCATAAAGCACTTTCCCTCAAAGACACTCATTACCACTTATATCCAACGCTATGACAATGATATTCCTCAAAATAATTCCTAAGTCCACGACCCATCCTCCTCCCTTTTTCCCCATTTTTTTTTTTTTTGGGGGGGGGGGGTTCAACAGCTCCCACATTTTTGCTCAAGACACTGTGAAGATTCATATTTCTTTGCCAATACTCTTGCAAATTAACTTAAAAAACATAATAAATCTCCTTTTACTATATTTTTTGTTATATATGTATATTTAATTCTATGTAAGCGCTATGGTACATTTGTGTATAGCGCATATAAATACTCGTTATTATTATTATAATTATTATTATTATTATTATTATTATTATTATTATTATTATTATTATTATTATTATTATTATTATTATTATCTTTATTAAGCAAATAAATCTCTTCGTTAAATAATTTATTCCAGTACTTCCTTCAGGGCCGTTTTCTTTCCAGACCTTTCTCACCATCTTCCTGCCTCGGCATATGGATGTCGAAAAAAAAAATCCCACTTATATCAACAGCCGATATTGAATCAAATTTGGTTGAAGTGCTGTAGTCGCAACAGCAGTAGGCCACTTATGTAATTGTATATATTATTTTACTTTTACAAAACAGATCCCCGTTAATATACCCCTGTCATTGCACTCGAATCATTGTTAACAGACAACGGTGGTTCCACGGAAGCTCAAAAAACAGAATCCAAATTCCCTGATTATGAAAAAAAAAATCTGAACAATAACCACTTAAACAGTTGTCAGAATCAAGTTGAAATTATCAATAAATTCATTTCCACATTTATTTAAAACTAAGTTTCTAAGGAGTATGTTCTTGTTTTGGACACCAGTTAGTTATGAACGAGACCTTACTTTAGGTAAAGAAAGCTAGATTCATACAAATACCTGGGGTTCCACATGCCGAGGCTTGCTTTGTCGGCCAACCAATGTTATGTTTACGGTTTTACTCTGTTTCAACATAATCCAAGACGATAAGAGAAGTGAAAAACAAAGTGGGAAACTTTTCTCCGCACCAAATATGCTATGATAAAAGTTTAGCAGAGTTGTTTAGAAAGTGGTAACTTTTTAACCAACCAACGGATGCCCAAATAAATTTACCCAATATTTTCAGAGTGTTGCCCAGTTAATTTTTTTATTGTCTTAGATAACGCAATCACTTGATTGAACATGTAACAAACATTACGAGTTTATCACTGACTGGATGAATATGGAATGTCATAGCTCTATTTATGACCATAAATTTGTATAATTAATCATTATTTGATGATTAAGTATGTACTTCCAACCATTCTACATTGATAAAGTAGTAGATTTTGATTTGCGAAGAATCTTTGTACCAAGCGGGAGCTCTGCGTATAGTTCCAACTACTCCTAAAGGCCACAAATCAGGTCCGATATCTAGAATGCGCTTCCTGGTAACATGAACATGTTTCCTACTCTTTTAAATTATTTCAAGGCAACTATGCTAAAACATATGTCACAAAATAGTAGATTAATCTATTGATCGCCATTCACTTTCAACGTTAAAGCCCAAGTTTAGTTTTGGGGATTTTTTGTTATTTGAAAGCTTTATGCCCCAAAATAATAACCCTGCAATAATAGATTCTAAATGTTTTTAGTTTTTTTAAATTAATTAATTAATTAATGAAAAATCTCGGGGGGACCCCCCCAAAATTTTACATTATAGCATCTAAAGGGTTAAAAAGGCTTGAAACTTACACGTGTTATACCTCATCTGAAAGAGCAGACGGCAGTCTTTTCAGATGCAGGGTATAACTAAATAATAACCTGGATGGCCTATAATGTTGTAAAATTATAGTCAAAAAATGTCCGGGGGTCCCCCCCCGACATTCTTCATTAATTAATTTAAAAAAAAAACAAAGACAAATAACAAGGTTATATGAGTTATACTAAATCTGAAAGACCAGTGAGTCTCCTCTTCAGATGGATTGTATAACACATGTAAGTGTAGCTTCTTTAAACCCTTTACGACTGTGTTAATGTTAAATTCTTGGGTGGAGTCACCCCCGGATTTCTTTCATTTTAAAAAACTAAGAATTCAGAATCTATTATTGAGGGTTATGACTTTGGGGCATAAAGCTTTCAAATAACAAAAAAATCCCCAAAACTAAACTTGGGCTTTAAATAGTAAGGAAATATCAAATTCCAACACAAAATATAAGTCTAATATCGAAGTTTGATATCATTTACTTTCTATCTTAAGACCTTGGCCACGGGAGCGTGTCATAATTACAACTTCACTGCAAAAAAGAGTGGTGTTACATTTAACACCATGTGTGCTAAATATAACATCGCTCGAAGTTTCAACACCGATCCAGGTTAAGGTAGAAAAGTAATCACCCGGCACATCTTGATGTTAATTTGACACTGGAGCAACTGATATTTTTTTACGCTGTGCTGGAGTTAATTCAGTAGTGACACTGCATGGTGTTGAGTTGAAACTGCTGGTGGTAATTGCAATGACATACCACCGGTCCGGCATTGTTTAAACACCTATATGTGTGGTACTCTGTTAAAGTTAGAACGGTGTTACTTTGGTGTAAAATTGTCCACATTTTGTTTCTTATTCTTCTTGTTGAAGTTAAATATCAACAAGAATTATCAGGAACAAATTAACCCCCAAAACACGTTTCAGATTTTGAAGTGACACCCATAGGTGTAAATCTAACACCATAAATGAACGCTGAAAACTTAATTCCAGCCTGGTCATTTTGAAGAATCGTTTCGAACATGATCATATGAATGTTCATTATGTTAAGGTTCCACAAACTATGCACACTGGGAAGTGATAATATATTTCTTTAATGCGAATAATAATTATTAAACTCCTCTTAGGCCTTAGATAAATCTGATATCTGTAATGCATTTCCGGATGCCATAAAAATGTCCACATCACTTTTTTTTTCTCCAAGGCAACTATAGATATACAAAAAAAAACTATTTATTCCTGCACAATACCTTAAAATAAGTTAATTATCTTCTAGTAATCATATTGCAATGCCTATTCAGGTAGTTAGATCCAGTACCTATGTGCAATAGCATTTACCTTCTTTTTAATCAACCTGTTGTGTACGGAAAGGTATGTGTCACGTATTATCACTATGCCGAATTAGAGTGTCTCGGAGGTAAGACGTTTGCTTAGGTCCTCTATTCCCTCCCTCCACCCCCCCCCCCAATCCAAATGAAATTTGATCATGCTATATAAAGAGGCTTATATTGATAAATTTCCGTTTCTGCTCCCCCCCCCCAAATGATTTGCTTCTTTCGTTTCTGACCCCCACATGATCTGGCTTATTATGCCATTGACGTGCATACAGTGCATTGTTTTCATATCGTCCATCCTTACTGTTATACTTAATAAAAGTTTTCAAATAAATTGAATGAGTTATATGTTTTTAAGTTTAAAATGATTTTATTTTCGGTACAAATTCTGCCAAAGTTTACGTTCATGTTAAGAGATAAAGCATTGCGACAATGATGGTATTCTCTACTTCGTCCTTCACTGTTTTTATTCAGAACTTTCTAACCAACTTGCCACTCAACATGCGGATTCCCGCTCTTTTACCTGGATTGGACTCAGTGACGTCTACAGTGAAGGGAATTTTATGGTGTAACCAACCAGTTGGCTTATATTACCCACATGAATTGCGATAAAATTTATTTGCTCTATACTTCAGACATCCAAATTGATAAAAGAATGCATTTTTACTCGGTGGAAGGTCCTACTGATGGTGGTTGTCAACACACATACACTTCAGAATTATTACTAACCATGGCCCTTGGAAGGAGGGGGGTGTTGGGGGTGGTTCGCAGCACCCCCTGCAAAAAGACGTGTATGTCTATTTTTCATCAAATTTGGCCGGAGAGCGATTTTTCAGCTGTTGATTTGGCCGTGAATTTGGCCGCGAAAAATGTTTTGTTGCCGCGAAAAAAAATTTTTGGCCGCGAAAATTTTCCGTCGACACCCCCCTCCCCCACTGAGCGAGTTTTCAGCTGTTGATTTGGCTGCGAATTTGGCCGCGACAATTTTTTTTTTGGCCGCGAAAATTTTTCGCCGACCCCCCACTGAGCGAGTTTTCAGCTGTTGATTTGGCCGCGAATTTGGCCGTGAAAAAAACTTTAATGCTAATTTTGTCAAAATGAATATACGCGGCTCTTATTGATGAATATCCATTTCATAAAACGGGGAGTCAAAATATGCTTATAAAACCCCTAGAACTCCTAAGCTTCACGGGACTCCGCCTCCTGACCCCCACAAGTTATTATGTTGTTGTTGTTTTTAATCACCTACTATAAAAAATTAAGAATACAAAATTATATGTTCGGATGAAGTGCCAAAATTTAACACGCACCACTTTCAAAATGGGGTGGGTTTTAATTGTTGTTGACTGTCCACTACACACAAAAGTGTTAACAGAGAGTCAAAATAACCTCATAAAACTGCTAAAAGCCTTGAGCTACAGGGGGCTCCGCCTCCTGACCACCGACCAGGACCTTGTACCAGGGTTTTCAAGGCGAGCCACTGAAGTTCACCCGCTAGGGCGGGCAGCCCCTCCCCCGCATTAAAAAGAGTTCCACGGCCCCCTGTCAAAGGTCCGTTTTCTTTAATTTCTTACGCACCCCCTTTAAAAAACACTGCCTGATATGAGCGTGGCGTGTATCTGCGTGTGCGTGGGTGTATCTGTGTGTGTGTGCACGCGCGTGTATGTGTATGTATGTGTATGTATGCGTGTGTGTGTGTGTGGTGCGAGTGTATATGTGTGTGGTGCGTGTATGTGTATGTATGTGCGTGTATGTGCGTGTGTGTATGTGTGTGCGTGTGTGTAAGTGAGTGTGCGTGTGTGCGTGTTTGTGTGTGTGTGTGTGTGTGTGTGTGTGTGTGTGTGTGTGTGTGTGTGTGTGTGTGTGTGTGTGTGTGTGTGTGTGTGTGTGTGTGTGTGCACACGCGCTTATTTGAACACGCATTATGATCGACCCCTCTGGACAGCAAATCATCCCCCCAGGACTGGTGCGACGACCTGTCTACGCCACTGAGTAGAAATATTAGTAAAGTAGTATTATGGCAGAAATCTGCATACAATGCCCTACCTAATCAATACATGTAAACGCAATGAGGAAAAAATAGAGACAGGAGTTGGGTCCATCCCTAAACACAACAAATACACAAATTTACACCTCTCCTGAAGAAAGAAACGGTTATTTGAGCTTTTTATCTCAAGGTGGAAATGATGATCATGATCTCATTTTACAACTGAGAAGACCAGGAAAAGATACACATTTTCATTCTCCCAGGATACCGTATTACGTTACTGATAAAATTCATCATCACTCTACAGCCGTGGCGGCAATAATGTCTCAATTCGGTAGCATCTAACTTACATATCTTCCCAATTATGAAGATTCATTACGAAACGATCACAATAATGTGCCTGTGAAGCATCCACAACGTATGCACACTGGGGATTGATAAATGGTTTTCAAGTGAATAATTCCAACCCTTTATAGCCTTGAACTCAATCTAACATAACAGGTCCAATATCTGCGTTATTACCTACAATATTACCTGTCATGCACTTAATTATCCCTTTCATTTTCACAGAGTTTTCAGTTAGTAATCTACTATTATATTTACATTGGTATCGTAGTTTTTTCCGTCCATCGATCCTGTCATACGTAGTCAAAAATTTACAAATAAGTTGAATCATTTATTTAAAAAAAATAGTAAGTTAAATATTCGGTACTTTTTTTACCAATTTTGCGTTTGTGTTAATAAATGAATCATTGCGTCAATCAATTTATTCGCTACTTCTTTCACGGTCCTTTATGCAGAACTTCCTAACCAATCTGCAATCTCGACATCCTGACATCGCTCTCTTTTCTGGAGTGAACTCAGTAACGTTTGCAGTGAAGGGAATTTCAAATGGGAGGACGGAAGTTCTCTTGTGTAAGACTTTGACATATACTTCAAAACAGCTACAGTCTACTCTCAAATATGTTGTTAAATGTTTATATCTTGGTAGTATAGGGAATAGCAGTTGTGACATGTAACCCAAGACCTACAACGATGTAACCAATCAGTCTGCGAACGAACCTACTAGATGAATTGCGATAAAATGCACTTGTTCTACACTTAACGACGTCCGAATTGATAAAGGAATATAAAATTGTTCAGTGGAATTAGAAATCTTCGACAGTGGTATCTACATTCATACACTTTACAATATATGGTATATTCATAGAGATTTGAAAGGAGCTAAACTGTATGAAAAAGTAAAGTTTGTATGCATGAAATTATATTTTGTACGTTAAAGGTATTGGCTAACATTTACCACAGTTAAAAAAAATTGAGCTACATGATTCTCGATGCTACCATTGTCTTTGATAAGGTCTAAAAATGTCGCCCTGAAAAAAATTGTATTTCAAAATGATTATTTAGTGCTTTAAAAAAAGTGAAAATCGTAAGTTGATCTGATTCACCTGCCCAATTTCTCCCATAGATTTATTGTGTGTACACCTAGGCTATTTAAACTCGCCCCGAGTTTTAACTGTTTATTCATGCATAACTTGCCATTGGCAGTGTAACTTTCCAAACTTTTGTATTCTAGGGTGTTTATTTGTCCATATGAACACTATGTAGTTCAGATATCAAAATTTGACAATTTTTTAAAATGAAGCTCCACAATGTTAGCCTATCACTTTAACTCTAAATTCATGTTAGTGGCACTACTAGTACCGGCGGCAGCCAAATCCAGATTTTGGTGCTGGACCTTGTTTTAGGGTCTATAGCTTTTTTCTTTGCAGATTATGATTCCTGAGACCATCAACATTGAACAAATCTGAAACTGACACTCTGATCAGCCATTGGACCAATTTGAGATACAACGGAAAAAACAAAAATGGCGCAAAATGCTCATTAATTTTCAATATAGGAAAAAATTAAAAAGTCAAAGGTTTAGTTTCAGTAATAGGAATATTATTTTGTATTATATTTTAGAAGTTTCTTACCTGAGACAAGTCTAAGTAGTGGTTGTATCATCACAGATGACATGTTAATTAGCATCATTTACAACAAAACAGCCATGTAGTCATCATTTTCCAGACCTGCGACTTCTTCTACTGTAAGTAGACGCACTATATACGGACGGGTGAGTATCGAGGCCTGTGATGTCAGGCCCATGTGGCCTAACACACAATCTTAGTTATGTTTATGATGCCTATGGCCATTAATTTAAACGATCTCATGACTGACACTCTGTCAGTCTTGAGTAATTAGAGGTATGCAGGAAAAACAAAATGGCCGCCAAAAAATGACAGATTTTTGTCCAGAAAATCAAAAGTCAAATTTTTGTTTTAGTAACTACCACTTGTGCATATTAAAAAAGTCCAATACCTGAATACCTTAGACAAGACAGTGTTGTGTTATTACAAATGGCATAATAATGCACAATGAAAAAAAAATCTGTTAGTCTCAGTTCCAGACCCGGCGACTGTTCCGTCTTCTCAATAGACGTACTGTGACCAGATGAGCACCCGAAGTCTGTGATGCCAGGCTCAGGTAGCCTCAACACATAATCTCAGTCATGTTCATGATTTTCATGATTATCAATTCGAATGACACTCTGTTAACCAAGAGCAATTTCAAATATGCACACACAAAAATGGCCGGCAAAATACAAAAAATACCTCATAATTATTAAGATAAATGAATGGAGTTAATTTTCTGTGGTAACAAAAAATACATCCTGAAGGTGTATATACTTAAATCTGATAGAGTTGTGTAATCTAAATGAGATTGAAATTTTCAACAGAATTGACCAATTTGAAATTTGTACTAAAAACAAAATAGCCGCTAAAATAATATCTTTGGTTATGGACAGAGGTCCATTTTTTTCACAAACAGAAAATGTCTTTGGGATTATGTAAACAGCCATCTGAGAAACTGAGAAAAGTCTGGTAAGGTTGCATGGTCACATATGACATTTTGCATTTATCCAAGATAGCGGCCAAATGCAAAAGCTGTAATACGCATTTGTGAGTTAGCAACGACAACAATAGTATCAGAATTTAGCTTACGTTGAGATGCCATGATTATTTTCTCACCACGAGTCACCAGTAGGTGTAGAATGGTGTAACGCTCTACTTGTTGTTGGGTGTATTTTCAAGAAATTCGTAATTTTAAGAATCCTAGGTCAGTTTCAGTAACAGTTTCATCATCCCAGGGAAGGTATGTATGGGTGTACTGTATTGTATGCTACCCAAATAGGAAATTTGAACATTACATGGAAATCGTTCCATTTGTATCATATTTTAAAATCCTGAGATAAGAATTGATATATCTATATGATTTTTTTTTATTTCATTAAATCAATGATTACTTTAAAACATTTTCAGTAATTTTTAAAGTTCCTGATAGGAGAAAGGTTCTCTTTTTCGAAACCATTGATTAGACTAAGAAAATATTACAATTCCAGCTGCACATCCTCATCAGAAAAAAAAATCAGTATATAATTTATAATGATCACTGGTTTATGACCACAGAATGTGGTCCGGAAATGAGCTGGTTCTTGTGAAGTCATTGCATTGTAATACATTTATCGGTTTGTTTTAGCATTCCAGTGTGTTAGAACAAACCTTTTATCACTGCCAATAACCTTCAACAGTTTAATATATGCAATAGCAATTGTGTACGATCGTCTTACGGCCTTTCGTTTGCACAAATACAACTTGTTAACAGGTAAGCCTACTGTCAGGTGTAAGTTTTCAAGTTCTATAGTATACGAAGCATGCTGAGGCTGCCCTTCTTTCCTATAGAATCCACCGTGACTGTATATATTTACAATGGAAAATGTATCATTGGCATCCATTTGTCATGATATCTGCATCGGGAAAGACTGGTTATATAAGTTGGCATTCTGAGGCAGCGCCTACTTCGGCTGTAGAGAATGCATTCTCACTTGAAAATGCTGTCTGTGAGTGGAGCTTCCTTGCCCCACCTGCGGCGTGTAGATGCTGCTCTTTAGTGTCGAGTTAGAATTTCGCTTCTCCTCTGCAAAGGCCATTATAAGGTCAAGTTTTCAGTGATTGTGGTCCTTTCATTGCAATCTCATCCTACCTGCTGATGTTTATGCTTAAGGCTTCCTTATCTCTCTCGCAAATATCATTGAAACGATGTTAAAGACCTCCAATACTCCCCCTTCTCCAAAGCAAGCTTTTGGTACTGCAGATTATTGGGCATCATGACATCTTGTGTCCTCTTAACAGGGATCAGCCAGTGGAGGTGCAGTCGTGGCTGGAATATGCAGGCCATATCTTGACAGCACAACTGAGGCCATTGCTGTTTGACACACAATTCGTCCATTGAATGCCTAGGATCTGTCCAAGCTGCTTCCTACATGGAGCTGAAAGTGCTGGGTATTTCTGCGCAGGCTCTTATTCAGCTGTCTTGGTGTACACTGTCAGTTTGTTATTGCTGCATGTAGACTCTCCTACTGGTAGAACATTTATCACAAGGAAAAGATCTCAGTAAGTTCAAACTCCATCGCATCTCGATTAAAGGCAATTTGCTAATTATAAGTTGAGTTCTGGAAAAGAAAAAGATTGGACATCAAAGACAGAGGATTATTTTGTTCATTCTGATAATCAAACCACCTGGCTATGCCTGCTTCTGTAATGGAGCTCATCTAATG
>JZLH01S0213194.1:2200-15749 GCA_001188425.1 Eucidaris tribuloides
AAACCCGGAACTTACCAAGTTGATATGGGTCGTCAGATGAACATGTTCTGACAGTTTTGATTTATTTTATTTATGTCGTTATATTTTCTTCTTTACCATTAGAAGTAAAGTACGATGGTACTCTCTGATAAGCTTAATTTGCAAAGTCATTAAGGTTGTCCCCAGTATACTTCATGACACAATCAGAGGAAAAGCGATGATGATGATGATCGATGCTGCATGAAATAGGGGGGGGTGGTAAGATCCTCTAAAACTTTTTAGTTAAATATTATTCGTTTTATGTATGCTGCCTCCTATATCGGGGCACAAATATCGGTACATATTATGGTATTCTGCGAATCTGAATACAAAAGTATCAAGCTATATAGATAAAATAATTTCTTAAATTTGTTAAAGCATTATCGGGTGCATCGCGAGCATGGGAGTATTATTGGCATCGTTCAAACATGATACACATAAAAGTACATCATCAGAAGCTAAACTCCTATTTAGTTGTTGCGATGTATCATGTCAGGTGGAAGCCGGGAAAGGAAAAAAGGTAACTTAATTATTGTGACCCCCAGGTCTTCCAACCCCAACCTAGCTGATGCACACCGGTATCAGATTATTATAGCATGTCATATAGGTGTAGACTCATTTGGTCTGAGGCTTTTTTTATTTTCACTTCTCTCAAATCATGTCACTGCCGTTTTTTTAAGTTTATATTCGGAGTAGAGTGTAAACACATTGTTCGAGAGACGAAGGTTATAACAATGTATTTTAATCAGTCAGTTGTCCAAATGATATTGGCACAAGGATTTCTAACATTAAATTACATGGCTCTTTTATTTTGCAATCGAACATTTTTTTTTTCAATTCGTACTCACAGATTAATCAAATATAGTATAGACAAACGCTCATTCTAGATTTGAAATTTGATACAATTGGTCGTCAATCAAAATAATTTCAATTCAGAGCACTCCATTGTTGTTTATTTTCATGGTTGTTCTGCAGACATAATCTTCCAAAAGAAACAAAAATGATGAATCAAATAGCTTTTTATTTACTTCAGACATGTTATGGATATAATCTATTCAAGTAAAGACTGCATAAAGCCACCACACAAAAAAAGAAAGACAAAAGCAAATATGGCGACTTAGGCATTGAATTAAAACTGATCAAATGGCTCAGTTCCATTTCTTTGTTTCTGGTTTTTGGGTTTCGTTTGGGATGAGTAATAGCTGTGCTTTGTTCCATTATTACCCTCTTTAAACACTTCTCATATAGCGTTGATAGTTTTATGTTTCAAAACAAAAGGAAAAAGAACATAAATTAGCACCATATTTTGCAAGGGCGCCCGTAGGCTGGTTTGAGGGCACGGGAGGTGCACATCTTGGGGAGTGGCAACTAAAGTGACATGGGAGTGCACATCTTTAGGGGAAGTCGGAACTAAAGGTGTGAGCTAAATCAGTGCGTCTTTGAAAGCAGAACAAGTGGTACAATGTTTGTTTTGCGTTGGCAGTGGGCGGACTCCCTATGCTCTGCGGGGGGGGGGGGGGGGGCGGGAGGGGTGCACGGGACCCCAGTGGCACCCCCCAGCCTACGCCCGTGTGTGTGTGTAGGGTTATGGCCTCAGGAGGCGTGTGTGTGGTGAAGGAGTGGTGATGCACAGTTAGTTCGAACCTGTAGATGGGGAACACCCATTTGAACATGCCTCATTCAATTTCAAACTGGATAATTCCATATAAGGACCTTATCGTTTGTAAACAAGCTTATCTGGGTGATTCCACTATAAGGACTTATTCTTTTCACAAGTTTTGAGGAGGGGTCCGGGGCCTCCACATAAACACCAAAATGACTATTCTTAATAATCTTTCATTCTTTGTAAATTATCCTGAAAGCTTAAATTATGTAAAATATTTTGTATACACGTGTGTTTTGACTGTGCAATGATTTAATGTATATGTACACAAATGGTTCACAATGGTAATGGATTTTCTGAATTAGTGCTGGAAATAAATAAATGAATTCAATTCAATGCAACTCAAGTCCAATCTACATCAGTTTTTGTTTTATTTCTGGTAATACAAGGATGTAAAACAATAATATTAACCACTCCCCGCCTTTTAATAAAGGAGACGAAAGTATTCAGATAAACTCTAAACGGAACATCACTCATGATTGTGTCCATTAATAGAATATTTTTTTAGAAGTATTCATTGTGTTTGTTCATGTTCGTGAAGGCATACAAATGTATTACATGTACAAGGAAAGGAAAAAAACTGATATGAAACACGAAATTTATTCATACAGAAATGTGATGCATCATTGGGAATAGAATAGATAAAGCCGGATGGGGCGTGTGCCAGAGATAAAATATAGGGGCTTCAAAATCCGTCGGGAAATTTATTGCCGCCCCAATTTTTGGTCGCCGGGGGTAAAAACAGCGACCGAAAACGCAAAAAAAAAGTAGGGTGGGCGGGGGGGGAGTGGCAACAACATCGACACAAGAATTTTGACGGCGCCAATTCTTTGCCCCTTCCAATCAGGAGAGCGAGGGGCGGGAGAATGCAGATGAAATGTCGGTGAGGCCGGTCGGCCGACGACGAAATTTGCGCGCCAATAAAAAAAATTCCGGCCCAAAAAGCGGAGCA
This sequence comes from Eucidaris tribuloides, assembly GCA_001188425.1. Taxonomy (NCBI): domain Eukaryota; kingdom Metazoa; phylum Echinodermata; class Echinoidea; order Cidaroida; family Cidaridae; genus Eucidaris; species Eucidaris tribuloides. The sequence goes on from JZLH01S0213194.1 coordinate 4,834, forward strand.
GAAAATTGGGGGTGTGTGGCTTGGTGGGGGGTGGGCGGGAGAGAGGGTACGACGTCATCTAAAGATAAAGAAAAAAAAATCCCCGTCAATTCTGTTCACGAAAAAAAAGGGGGTGAGGTGAATATATAGTCACATCCCCCCAATTTTCATTATTTTGCAAACAATAGGACCACTGCATGCGGCGCCTCCTCTGGCAAAATGCATATATTAATATACAAAAACTTATATACCCGCAAATAGTATACATATAGCCTGATTCACGTTCGTGTTTTTTTGTGGGGTTGTAGATTTGGTACACATCATACGTGTTTTGTTACATAACGCACCCTTCAAACCTTCTCAAAGAAGTTTTAAACTTAAAGGGAGAAGGCGCCGGCAACTAACAGGCATAAGTTAAGAAAACGTTCGAGTTCTTGCCAACCAATCAGATCGCACGTACACACTGCTGAAACTGACCAAGCATGACCGATGCATGCCACCCGACGTGTGTTAATACGCGTTTCGTATACGTGTATCATACGAAACGCGTATAACTTGGTATGGCGTTCATACGTAGTTTCAGCAATTGCCTATACACGTATAAGGACCACCCACAGTGAATTCTCTGACGTAATTCTGGTCGTTCATATCATGGAGGTACAGAGAGCAAAAGGAATAAAGGAAGGAAGGAAAGAGGTTACAAAGAAAGAAAGAAAGATAGAAAGAAAGATAAAAAGAAAGATAGAAAAATAGAAAGTAAGATAGAAAGATAGACAGAGACGAAAATAAAGATGGAAAGAAAGATAGAAAGACAGAAAGAAAGATAAAAAGAAAGATAGAAAAATAGAAATGAAGATAGAAAGATAGAAAGAAAGTCGAAAAGAAAGATGGAAAGTAAGATAGAAAGAAAAATAGAAAGAAACAAAGATAAAAAGATTGATAGAAAGAAAGATGGAAAGAAAGATACAACAAAAGATAGAAAGATAGAAAGACAGAAAGAAAGATGGAAAGAAAGATAGAAAGAAAGATAGAAAGAAAAGGAAAGAATGAATGAAAGACAGACAAATAAAAGAAAGAAAGAAAGATAGAAAGATTGATAGAAAGACGGAAAGAAAGATTGAAAGAAAGATAGAAAGACAAAAAGAAAGAAAGATTGATAGAAAGATAAAAAAGAAAGATAGAAAGAAAGATATAACAGTAGAAAGATGGAAATATAGAACAAAAGATAGAAAGATGGAAGGAAATATAGAAAGAAAGAGAAAGATAAAACAGAAAGGTGGGAAGATAGAACAAAAGATAAAAAGAAATATAAAAAGAAAGAAAGATAGAACGATAGAAAGATAGAATGAAAGAACGAAAGATAGAAGGAAACAACAAAAGATAGAAAGGGAAAAGAATGAATGAAAGACAGACAAAAGAAGAAAAAAAGATAGAAAGAAGAAAGAATGGAAGTGGATGAATAAAAGACAGAAGAAAAAAGGAAGAAAGAAAGATAAGAAGAAAGAAAAGAAGAAAGATAGAAGGAATTAATGAGGAAAAAAGAAAGAGAAGAGTATATAGAAATGAGAAGAAAATACAGAAATAACTATAAAGAGGCAGAATTGGAGAAACGATGAAGAAGGAAAATGGACTATAATATAATGGAAGTGTCACATTCGTAAGCCCCGCCCAGTTAAACACGTATTGCTACAGCCGGTCGTTCATACGTCCGTTATACGCGTATTGTTGTACGAAGTACGTTCGAAACGCTGATTAAATGTCAGGATAGCTATACGCGTTTCGAACTGAGTTTCTTTGTACGATGGCATTCACACGGGGAAATTTATACGTACTTCGTACGAAACTCAGTTCGAAACGCGTATAAAAAGCACGTATGAACGCCCTATTTGTCACGCCGTAGTAATGTATGCACTGTTTGAATCGATAAGCTCCTCCCCCATGACTGTTTCTGCAAGTTTTATCTTAAGATAAGGCTTGCAAAGACATAAAATAAACACAAATAAACTAATTTATAGGGCCTTGCTGAGTGTGAGTGTCACACAGTAGCCCTTATTTAGTGTCTTTATCACCATATACCATAATTCTCACAATACTCTCAATGCCTCTTTATTTCTTAACTTATGCCTGTAAGTTGCTGGTGCCTTCTCCCTTTAAGTTTAAAAATATCCTGCCCATTAAAACCATACCAGAAATTTAGAATGCCTTTGCTTCGTTTATGGCTTCTGTGATTCAGTGAACTGAATATTTAGTTTCTTTTAAATCACGTCGATATGCCTCCCTTGACATCAGCGCCCTGCTCCCCACGAAAGCTTGATGCGCCCTGTTAATTTATAAATGCCTCGTAAGTTTATGCCAGTTCTCATACATTTCCAATTCATTTCGTTGTTTAATTGGTTATGCAATTTATATATAGGCCTATATATAAAAATAATATACCCTATCCTTCAAGATGCGTTACAACTTGCACCTATACCGGTATTTTTCATTCTGAAATCTCAGTTTGTGCCTGAATGCCATTGACATAAGGTATGAGTGAAAGATGCTAACTGTAATACAAAAACAAGAACAAAACTTTTTATTATTATTATTATTATTATTATTATTATTATTATTATTATTATTATTATTATTATTATTATTATTATTATTATTATTATTATTATTATTATTATTATTATTATTATTATTATTATTATTATTATTATTATTATTATCATTATCATTATTGTGTGTTGTCGCATCGTCGGACTTCGAAGATATCAGGAAATATGATCAAGACAGACCATTTTCACTTTTTTCTTTTAAATTGAAATTTTTTATTTTGTGTCTCATTCATGTCAGGTCTGGAGCTCGGGTGAGTAACGAACCGGCACTACCTTATCTGGAAGTAAAATTTCATTAAGGGTTAATGAAATATAACATAGATCAAAGACCCAGACTTGTACCGTACCAGGGGACCACAAGTGGGTAACAATTTGTCGGTAATTTTGAAGAAAACAATTAGGCCTGAAAACGTGACTCATTTAGCGTACCACAGCCCCCGGTTTTGTCACCGGAGACAGCTTTCGCGACTAACTAATGAACATACGTAAATGGTAATACACTGCGTATCCGTGTTTTACAATTTATGTAAAGCAATGGAACGCGGAAAAGTTGACAAACCCTTGAAGCATATTAGTGGCATTGTTTTCTCATCTATGGACTTTTCCTCATTATAACCACAGGCGCCACTTTGCACGTCTCCGCCCCCTTGGTACGGAGTAATTCTAAAGTTAACCTTACGTAATTATAATCATGAATAATTCATCATCACAAATATGATCATATTGCAATTACTGTCATTATTTACTTAAATGCATTAACGAAAATATTGAAATTTGATTTTTGTGATATCCGTATGCTTTAGTGGCCTAATAAAGGCAGATAAATGTTATTTAGCTGACATTTTCTTTGGAACTATTTTAAAGCGGATCAATATCTCATCATTCTCCACCACGGGTCAAGTGTCATGTTTACAACAAATCCTGCATACATTAGCGACCCACCGTATGTTCTGCAGCACGCAATATATTTCTCGGCAATACTGCTAGACAGAAGTTGAAGTTTCTGATCACAGTGAGCGGGCTCACTGTTCAAGATAGAATTTTATTTTTCTGAAACGCTACAAAATGAAGACTATTGTGCTAATACTAGCTGTCATTCTAGGGGTACATGGAGACATATATATGCACAACCCTAGGTGAGTAATCATTTAGCAATTTACCTATAAATGTTCAAAGTGTAGATCGTTTTTGCGTGTAACTTAATACACAGTTAATGGTATACCCGTGGAGTATCAAAGAGGTATTGTTCAGTAGATCTAAGCTCTGCATGCGGAGAGTGTGTAGTGTGAGTGTGAAGTGAATGACTTGTGTATCAAAATTTTAAAATGAAATGTGCTCAGTTTTCGAAGTAAAATAAAACATAAATATGATACATGTGTGAAGCAAGAACAGACATACTTATTAGTAGCTGTGAACGTGGTGAAGTGTGTGTTATTGGATCTATAGTATTGTTTTTAATTTTGATTTCAATTTAGTTACTAGTATAATCAGATAATAGTCCTAAACTTCTATCTGCCAAAAAGTAGTAAGGTGGGTTGGGGGAGGAGGGAATTTAAATTACAAAATAGCCAATGTCTAAAAAGCATTTTTTTAAACTAAACAATACCATTACATGTACCAGACGGGAGAGTAAATTTAATCACCCTAGCCAAACCCTCTGTGGGCCCCTCTAGTTGCCGTCTTTCTCACTACCATGACTATGGCTGCTCCATTTCACTGAGGCTGAGTTGTAATCATGCAAGTATTAAGTGATATGGTGTTTATTTTGAGTAACACGGAAAGAGAATTATATTTGAGAAAAGGATTTTTTATTTTGTAAAAAGGAGAAATGGAGGCTTTAGTCTATACCTCTTCTGAATGTAGCAAAATGTGAAGTCTAATTTCATCGTTAAATGAAAGTAACGAGTTGATGAGTACGTGTGTAACATCTTGTGAAAATATTTGCGTGTAACTCTGTGTTTTGCATTGAATGAAATATTGTAAAGCTTGAATTCTCAGATTACTTTTCTCTGTTAATGTAAGGTATATGAAAACAATTCGGGTCATGAGAGCAATTACTTCAATAGTAAAATCTGGACCGTACAAGAAGATGTTCAAATCAAATTTCCATTCTATGCAAGAAACGGGGACGGAATTTATGCAGCGTAGTATTTGCGGAAACCTAGCATAATGTAAAGGGTCTTCAAAATGTAAAGTACATTTTCTTGTTATTTCTTTCTACAATGAAGTTTACACACTGAATAGTACAGTTCTATAGATCTAATTGAACTAAGCAAGTGCTGTCAAATTACTGTTGATAAGCCCAAATGCCCTTTTGTAAACTGTACCAGTATAATTTGATACAAACTACAGTGCATCAAGCTTGAAATTTTTTAAAACTTTAGTTCTGGAATGGAAATATGTGTGACCTGTAACCATGATACCCTGATAAAGTCACACATCATATAAAACCTAAAAACTGAAAGAAAAATACTTTGGGTGAAAAATATGAATATATTGCAACATGTGAAGGCTACAAAACTTTTTGATTTTTGAAGACACTTCACTTTTTTTAATTTCATAACGAAAGTATGATTATTTCCACTTTCCTTAACTCTGGGGTGTGCGACTTTATCAGGGTATCATGGTGACGGGTCACATATTTTCAGACCTGCCTACTGTCTCTATTTTATAGGGGCTGTCCCTATTATTGGCAAAAGAAAACATATGTTTTACCTGTGTGTCAGATTGTGTGGACTCCTAACTGTGAGAATATTTGTCTAGTGTCTACAGAAATGGATATTTAGGTATGTCCATATTTTTTAAGCTTTCTCCCTGTTTTGTCCCATTTCTTAGGTTCAGGGTTGGCAGGTTTGCATCTTCTAGACACTAAATAAAAAAACCCAACCAAACAAACAAAAAAATTAACAGAAACAATCAACAAGAATTCTTATGTACCTGTCCTGTACAGTACAGGATAACAGTGTAGTGTGTACGTACGTGAATCCATAATTTAAATGGTGGCAATTTATTTTGAATTGAATTCATACATATTAAGAATGAAATGTAAAGTGCTGCAGGAACTAAACCACATAAATATTGCATGAACTTAACTCTCATATCCAGTGTAATAGGCAATAAATGAACTTCGCTGTCATATCCAGTGTAATAGGCAATAAATTCATACCTATTTTCACCAAATTTTGAGCATATGGTATTAAACTTTAAGGTTACAAGTACATGTAGGTTGTTATTTGATGTTACAATTTATAGCTAATTGCATTAGATACTGGTACAGACTTTTAGGAGTACATTCTCTCCTGAAGGAGCATGGAGGACCAGTTAAATATCATTACTTGCTTTGAAAGAGTCAGGTCTGTAGTCTCTGTACTACAGGTGATTGTTATGTAAATTCAAACCAGGAAATTGTACTCGGCAGGTGTGGTTGAATAGTATGGATACCTAAAGCCGCATAGCTGATAAACTTTTACATTAGGGCCAATGACCATCAGTGTTTAATTTTCTGTATTATTCAAAGTAAAAATTCTGTGTTCCAAAAGATAACTGGCCCCTTCGGTTGGTAAATCATACCTGCATTATGTGGTGTTGACCATCCCTCCCCCATTTTGAATGGGTGTGAAGACCATTTTTTAAAATCTGGGGGAAACGTGCCAACCTACATTATACATGTAACCCAAGTACAGATCTGTATGTCATCCATTGATTACTACTCCAGTTGTATCTACATATGGAGTTCTTGAATTTGCCATGGTTGGAGTCTAGTCCACAAGTTTCAAGTTCAAGTCCACAATGATGAAACTTTGCCATTCATTGTAATTAGGACTCGAGTCCGAGTCTGAGTCCATGAAAACTGGACTAGAGTCCAGACTCAACTCAACTACTGGAATTTTCTGTATGTATGTATTATATCTTGCTATGTCATTTCTTCTTTTTGAACAGAGGGAGTAACAACAGATTAGATGAAAATGGAAGAGAAAGAAATAACGGAAACAGGTAAGTTGCAATGATTTCTTAACACTTTCAACACTTGAACAGATGTAACAAAAGAACAATTTATAACTACAACATCTTGTGTGTTTGTAACACAGTTAATAATCATTGTTCATGTAATCCAATCAAATTAGGATTTATTATTCTTAAAAAAAACAAACAAACAAACAAATAGGCACCACCAAAAAGAAAAAAATATAATTTGTGTAATGAATTTCATAGTGGCAGGGATCTGTGCCCTTAGCTTGCCTGACCTCTTGAAATTTTTGCAATTTTGAGGTAACTATTGCAAAAAAGAAAATTACGTGATTGCCCTTGCATGCCAAAGACAGTAATGCTCTTCAGGAGTTTTTGTTCCCACCATAAAGTATCATTGCATATTAATTAGGCTAATATTAATTTGTGATTACCTATACCCAATTTTTTGAAGGGTTCCCCAGGCAAGACCTTAATTTGCATGAAAATAGTTACAATTTCATAGGCTCATGAGTTTACACTGTGTTACTTTCTGCACGATACAAATAGCCACTGTCTACATTTGATCTGTACTGTAGGTATGCATCCAGCCTAGTTATCAATACAATTATAATTAATCTTCACCTGCTTTAATTCTGTAATACCTCTTAATCTTATTCCTGCGCTTGTGGTCGGATTAGGTTGTGAGAAGTATTAATTCAATTTATGAACATGTCTTCTTGAAAGAATTTCAGATTGTGATATTTGACTTGCGATGACATGTGGATTCACAGTTGTCATTTTATTTACACTCATAATAGATCATGCCCAGAGAAATTCAATACCAGTATTTGCTCGATATACATGTAAATGTTTGTATTTCCATTGACTTTCAGAGTGTTTGACTCACAGAACAACAACAGAGGGGGCTACAATGTAGGTAGCTTGTACTACACGACCGGCTCAGTGCTTCCAATTGAGTGGTAAGTGACACAACATGAAATCATATTATCACAATTGAATGCCAGCCATAACATATTTTTTTTAACAGAGTCAGTTATGCGTGTCCAGATATCTGTAGGCAGGGTTGTAGCCAGACTTTTCTGAGTGGTGGAAATTTTGCTGCTGCCCAGACCATGCGAGCAGAACGCAGCGACTTCATGACGCGGTAATAGATGGCTGATTATGATCAATTCACTGCTAAGCGAGTGATATTGTACATTTTAACAGGTCATAAAGTAGTATTCATGACCATTATCTGAGCCTGATGATGTTAGTTTACTTGAAAATATTTTCATTTTTTTAACAAAAAAAAAATCATTGGTAATGAAAAGCAGTGCTGGGCTGGAGACTGGTCTTTCGCCCTGAGCTGGGTGGAAAATTTGGGTAGTGGGGCCCCACCCAGCGCCGCCCCGCGTAGCGACAACCCTGTCTGTAGGTGTGATAAGCCGATAGTGATTTTACAAAGCCTGTGTACATGACATACATAAAGTATGTTTACTGTACCGTGTGATTGTGCTTTTCAACAGCATTACAATGCTTGCGTCTTTTACTCCACAATACAGTGTGCTGCTTGTAAGAAATGTATTTACTTTGAGCCTGAGGGCATTGGGTCATTATATGGGTCAATTGATATGAAAATGTCCCTTTAATTTGTCTTGTATTTTTACAACAACTAGTAAAAGGAAAAACTTCTGTTCTATGATAAATTCATTCATTGTACATTTGGAGTGTCAACGAGAGTTTTTTTCAAGCATTTGTTCTGTACAGTATCTACCGTACCCCCTTGCCTACATAATTAGAATTATACACATATGTGAAAAAAATACCATAGGCGCTGAGGGTGATAGCCCTGCAGAAATGAAAACACAACCTAATATCACAAACCGCCCCTAGTTTTCAGCAATTAGTATTCAGTGAGTGCATTGTACTTCAACATTATATATACATATAGAACTTAAAAGAAATTTTTGGCCCCTGTATGTATATTACAGCAAGATGTCCATCATATTACAGCACAATTATTTCATACAAGCTATAAATTTCCATGTAAGGAACAGCTTCATGTACATTGTAAGTGAAAGTTTGGCATGAACTTGTTTGTGACAATTTGAATATACACGTATTGTCTAAAAATAGTGTATTTGCTGTAGACTGTAGAGTGTAAATTCTTGATCATTTTCATCAGTCTTTCTCTTAAGACACTATATTAACACTGTGGAGAACTTCATTTAAAAAATTGTCGAAGCTGTGCTATCTGACATATCTGCAGTGTTTTGAATGGACAAATAAACCACCTTTTAGAACACAAAAGTTTGGACAGTTATGTTGTACTAGCTACAATATGTGCAGATACAAATTGATACATTAATTTCCTGCAACATAGCAGTCTATGGGGGAAAACGGGAATGGTCTCTCAATGATTTTTACTTTTTGAAAGCACTTAATGATCGTTTTAAACTGCAATTTTTTCAGGGCTTCATTTTTAGATCATGTCAGAGACACTGGTAGCATGGGGAATCATGCAGCTCAGATTTTTTAAACTGGAAACATTGTTATACAATGCCTTTAAGCTCTACCCATTCATGTTCATGTAGGTCAGTAACTACATGTACATGTATATCTCATTGCTTCTAGTATCGTAGCACAATTTGCTATTAAACGCACCAGTGGCAGCACCCCATTTTCATCGTGTACCCACATAAAAAGCAGTAATGAAAGTCTGCTCATAAAAGGTTACTTTCGAGGAATTTGTCCTGATGTCACAGTACTGCCCCTCTGTGTAATATCAATTACAACTACATGTATCTGTACAGGTAGGGCCTCCGCTGGAAATAACTATCAACTTCCTGAGATAGGACAAATTGGAAACTAACATTTGTTGTCTGATAAAGGTTGCCATGTGTTACAGTGATTAAGGCTATGCCACATTGTTTACTGGTATGCTTGAAAAAGTTGGCACAGTGAAGTGAATGCTTTAAAAACATGTCTGTAGGCTTACATTTTCAGTTAATATTACACTGCTTTAATGTTTAATCTAGCAAGTATGAAGTAGACAGAAGCTATAAATGTAATGAAGCAATCCAGCAAAAATAAGAATTTCAACTGTTATTGAGTTAAAATACATGACATGTACATGTATGACCCTAAAACATACAATACAAACTACATAACAAATTTGCTTGACTGTTGTCACTGTCTGTAACAGGACAGAAACATTTGACCTTGAAATTTTCACTGCATAAACCTTGGAGAGTGTATTAATATAGATTTTTTTAAAGTGATAGGCTAACATTGTGGAGCTTCAATTTAAAAAATTGTCAAACTTTGATATCTGAGCTACATAATAGTGTTCAAATGGACAAATAAACACCCTAGAATACGAAAGTTTGGAAAGTTACACTGCCAATGGCAAGTTAGACATGAATAAACAATAAAACTCGGGGCGAGTTTTATTAACCTAGGTGTACACACAGTAAGTCTATGAGAGGAAATGGGCAAGTGAATCTGGTGAACTTACGATTTTCACTTTTTTAAAGCACTAAATAATCATTTTGAAATACAATTTTTTCAGGGCTTCATTTTTAGACCTCATCAAAGACACTGGTAGCATGGGGAATCATGCGGCTCAGATTTTTTTAACTGTGGTAAATGTTAGCCAATACCTTTAAAATAACTTTAAAATTTTAGATTATTTTTAATCTAAGTGGAGGACTGCTTCTAATCCTTCCATTAACATTATGGTATGGATCAAATACTATAATTACCATCACATTAATACATGTAATAGAAAATTACAAGGGAAAAGTTTCGTAACTTTTTGATTAAAAAATCCAGTCCTAGCCTGTGAGTTGGCATACAGTACCAATTGTGGAACTTTAGCGACAAGTCCCCATCCATCCTTGTATATGCATGTATTTTTTCACCTTATCACTTAATTTGTTGACATTGGGATTTCTTGTCTCTCAGGACTAACCAGCACAGCTGTGGTGATCAGAATGCCAATTGTGAGATCATCATCCAGTACATGTGTGGAGAGTGGGTTCGTGATGGCACAACCACAACGTAAGTTTTCTGGACAATAATTTTCCGTTCATAAAAACCCTTTTCCATTTCATAAAAAGCCTTTTCCATTTCATAAAAAGCCTTTTCCATTTCAACAAATCTGGAATTCAGTTCAACTTGTCTGAAATATGGAAATTGTGTGTTTGCCATATAGATTTTGTATACATGAATAAGTGACAATTCCGTTTGTAACATAGAACTTAATACAAATTAAGTGTATTGTTTTCACACAGTTTGTGTCCTTTTTTTCAATGTTTTGTAATTTCTGTTACAAATTTTATATTTTTTCTTTCAAAAAGTGAAATTTTGGAGGAAAAAGAGGTT
>JZLH01S0213194.1:53423-65417 GCA_001188425.1 Eucidaris tribuloides
ATCTTGCTCTATGCAGTAGAATATATTGCTAATAGTGAAAAATGATACATTTATCTAGATCATAATCTTACAATGTGATAAAATTTAATAAAATTTGGTTTGAAGTGCAAGGTGCAGGAGGCTGAGTGGAATGTGCTTTGTTGATTTGAAGGAGAAGTTGGACATTTGTGAATGACAGGTGAGCCTGTGCCTAAGTGAAACAAAATAAGACATTAAATCAAAAATGTAGGTCAATGTTGAACTTGACTTGGATATGAATATCTTTCTATCTGTATACGTAAAAAAAAACACCACCTCATTATCATTTCTTAAACAAAATCAGAGAACGACCTCTTTTGCGCCAGAGAGAAATACAGGTTTATACGCACTGGTCTGCCACTAGTGTCTTACGCCGCGCATGTAGGAGCATGGTATATGTTTGCATTCACACTCGAACGCATAACTAATAAAGACACGACGTGGATTTCTCACTTGAGAGAAACTCGATTTTGTGATTTTTTGCCAATTCGCGGGCTTTCCTGCCATATAAAAATTTGATTTTTACATTTTCATAAGAACTCAGACTTAATCACACTACATTGTATGTAAGCGGCAAAGACAGAAATGTGAGAAAAACGGGGATCCTTTCTACGAGATTTTTTTTTTTTTTTTACCAAAAGGCAAGTCTTTAGATCAATTTCGCGGGTCATAACCTTGACTTCGGTCACATATTGATTCTAACCTTTAAGAGAAACTTTTGTGATTATCATAAAATCTCGATTCGATAGGTATATCAAAGACTTGTAGATTTGTTACAATGGCCAAAAATTAAATGTGCCAAAAACGACGGTTTTAGTTCCATTTTACATGGTGTTGCCAAAACTCCAGACCATGAAGAAAGTAAAAGACGCTTAGAAATGATATGTCTACCTTCTCTTCTGTTTAATCGAAACAAACTGTATTATATCGGAGGAGTTGAGTTCAAACTTGTTACCGAAAATTTCAATAACTGAAACAGAACGAAAACAAGTTTCGGTAGAGTCACATTTTTAAGGATACTTTTTTGACCTAATAAACAAAAATCACAGTTAAGCTATTTTCTGCAGCTTAGTTAACCGTAAAGAAGGACCATGGGGCAACCACATGCAAACACGAACATTATACTGGCTCACGATTTGTCAATAAACTACATTGAATTGAATGATCTTGTTTTCTGCAGAGCGAATAGAGGCTCTCAGAATCAGAATATTAACGTTTTGCGAACTGATTTGATCTTTTTTTACCGTTAACGGCATGACATGGAACACACTGCCAAAACCGATTCGTTATATCATACTAATGAAGGTCAAAAACTCACACCATTGTAGTCGGAACGATTGTAATCATGTAATCTCTACTTCGGTTGGACTTCTATGAAATTTCAAAATCAATAGCGTGAAAGCTAACCATCCTCGACTTACCGTTACAAAAAATACAACTTGGGTAACGGTTTTCGAATTGTGAATCTTTATCGTTTATATTTGAAAAAAAAATGTAGAACGTATCATTCCAGATTTTGAACACTGCCTTTTATATGTACATAATCTTTAGTATGCTCATATCTTAGAGAAAAAACGGTGTGGGTGTGCAAATCAAGACACGGCTATCTAAGGACCGATTGGACTGGGGAGAGAGAGCGAATAATACAAACAAAATTTTCAAAATCATTTGAAGCCATTTGAATATCAATTTCGCGCCCTGGACGTGTCGCTTTCATCAATCCATTAGGTCTGTATCACGTGATTTTTTCACGTTGAATTTCGCTGATGACTTTCTACGACGCGTAAGCGTAGGTATTTTGTGTTTGCATATAGTACGTCACTGGCGAATTGATATGAATTAATTAAATCTGAACATGTGACTTGTTTGCACTAATTGATTGGCTACACCTTAACCCTTTTAGATTGATTATTATAAATGGCATTCACGTGGTGTTACATGGGCAAGAAAGACAGATAAGCAGTAAATAGGAAAGTAAAACCCAGGTTCAATTGCCAAATTGTTTCACTCGAAGCAGGACGTCGAGCGATTGTTTAGAATCAGCAACTTTTCGATTGACGCTTCATCCAGTCTTCAACAGACAATGGGGACAGCGAAGTGCTTTTTGTACTCTTTGCCGTGACGCGGCGTTGTTCGGCTGTCTGTTTCAGCAAACGAGCTAGGTATACTTTAAACGACCTTCTGCAATTCAAAATGCCATGTTGAACTTTTATCGACTGTCTGCCCATCACCACTCACTATATTAATTATTCCATTGAAAATATGGATCATACATTTTAAACAGTCTAAACATTGTTTTTCTGCTTCCTGCTGAACCCACCTCAAAGGAAAAAAACCCACAGATCATCTTTAGTTCATATTCAGTCTTGGGGACATAATCCGTTCCTGTACTCTTCAAGCTAAAACAATAGAGCCTTTGACCTCATTATAGCAATTGTCAGAAAAAACAAGCAACATTTGCATGATAGAAAACATTTTACGCTGTTGTGTCAGTGAACGGTAAATAGCACATGAATATGAAGGCAAATAACTCTGTCTATTGTTTGGGCAGGATGGATGACGTCACAACTAGAGATATGATAAAAATTAATCCGGATGGCAGTTCTTAAGAGGTGGGACTTAGCAGGGTGCAGAAAAAGTGTTTAAAAAAATCTTACAAATTTACAATAATGCATATTTTCAAGGAATAATCATAATGAATATTTGGGTGATGTTACAGAACAAGCATCTATGCAGGAGGCTTATACATACAGAGTATCTCTTTGCATGCCTAAAATCAACACTGGGCTAGAGCCAAATCACTGCCTGTATTGAGGTTAAAATAACGATGCACCTTTAGATAGTTCCCACTGTCTGGGTGATTTTGAAAGTAAATCAGACAATTTTGTATCGGTTGGCCAGAGGCGTCAGATCCTGAGGGGGGGGGGAGGGCGACGGCCCCACAATGGAAAAATAATTGGGGGCAAACATAATCGATTCCCCTCCCAATAATTTTTGACAAACTTGCAAACATCATCATACGCAATGCCAAATATGTATTTGAAAAAGCACTGGAAAGCCACTAAAAACCACTAAACATTTACCATAAAAACTACCATTGAATTAAATGTCCATTTCGGGCGCGCCGAAAATTGTGGAAATGTTTTCACTTTTGCCCCCCCCCCCCCAATCACGAACATGGATTTCGCCGCCCCGGTCGGTTGTAAATTGTGATTAATTAAATAGTTAAATACATATTAACTCTGAGTTTTAAAAGAGGAGTATCTCTATTGGCATGCCTAAAAATCAACATTGTGCAAGATGGATATATAAAAGAAATACCTCCAAGCACCATTAGTAAACAGTCTAAGAGCTAGAAACTCAGTTTTAGTGGAATTAAAATGAAGATTTGATTTCATCAATGAATGATTGCCTTTTTAGAGACAAAAAAACTCCTAGTCTACTTTTAGACCCTTACAGGACATGAAATTTTCATTCATGTATCATATGCCAAAGCTACCGGTACGTTATTCACCATTCTTACAACCATATTGTGTGCATTAGTCTCATGCAAATTAGATGAACAGAATAGATGAACTGAGTCAGTTTCAGCAGGCCTAACACACAGGACTTGAACCACAGGTCGTATTTTGACCGCATTTTTTCCATTTTCTAAATAATTTACTGATATTCAAATTGCTCAGATACATACTTGTTGGTGGTAAGAAACCTAAGAGGCTAACGTAAAGTATGTTTGTTGTATTTTTTGGGGGCCTGAAAAAAGAGATTTTCCCTTCCTTTCCTAATTACTATCCTAGAAACGCTTTTACCAATCCGCCTCATAATTCGCTGACGACAAATAACTCGTCACTATACATGGCCCACATTGACAAAAAGGGCATAACTTAAACTTTTTTTTTTTTCAAAATTGAGTTATATAGTGTAGGGACTCAGTTCATACATTGTTAACATGTCTAGAACCAAAAATATATAAAATTTGAAGTGTCCCTTTGTTTCATAATCCTCCTGGGGGTTGTCTGTGTGAAAGACACTGAATAGAGCTTTAGGCTTTGCCCACAAATGATTTTGCCTTCAATATCTCCAAAAGACCAAAATGTCCATTCATGACCATTTGTCAGGTGGGGGGGAGGGGGGAGTACAATGTGAAGGATGTTTGAGATTACCTTAATTTCATGCCATCTACATTCGTTTTTGTAACTTTGTTAATATTTTTTTTTTTTTGCATTGAATACCGGGTATATTCATGTATATTCAGTAATATTGAAGTCAGACAATGTAGGCAGTTTGCTTTTACTTTTAATCTTCGAATTCTTGGATAAGTTTAACGCCTTACTTGATGGATCCCTGCAACAATTATCGTTGGAAAGTATAAAAAGTACTTTTTACAGAAGATACAATGTTAAATGATATATCAAATGTTCATTGTATTACACCTTAAATAAGTCAAATTATTACTTGATATACGTGTATATTATATTTTAGTAAATTATTTTTGAAAAATTTGAAATAATGCTATTTTGATATATCTTTAAAAGGTGATTTTGTTTTTTTTATATCATCGCAACAAAACAAATTGCAGAGACCAATAAATGGGAATTAAACTGAAATGAAATTACTGGCCCTCAATAATAGGCCGACATGCTATTTTAACAGATGATTTGCTGCCACTATGTCTCGTCTGTTGAACAGTGTGAATTAGATAGTAAGATGTAGGACTAAAAAATATAACTTTACTTACTTATCGATAGGGTTAAAATTTGACACTCGGAAAATGTATGTGTGTATATTATTGCATTTATGTAGTATTTGATACTCAATATACTCGCATATAGGCCCCATGTATATATACGCACATGCTACAGTATAGATACATAGTGTAGGTGTTAACATACACAAGTAACAATGACCACAGTTAGAAACTGCTGAAGTTACAATCATAATCCTCCATAATCTAAGTGTCTGTGATAAAAAAAAGGGTCTCAAAAAATTGAAGCCCTGAAAATTATACTTAAAGTGATCATATACCATGTGCTTCAAAAGGAGTGAAAATTCTAAAGCTAATACCAATATACCATGAGCCGGTTTCAGCATACTTCCAAGCTTTCGTATGCTAGGATGTTTATAAATTTGTCCATTTAAAGCATTGTTATGCAGCGAGATAATCGAAGTTTGACAGTTTTTTTCTCATTGAGTTCCCACTATGTTGGCCTTGTGTCGTTTTAACAATATCCTGAATCTTTTAAAGCGTATTGGCTAAACATTTATCCACAAGTAAATAAGTCTGGCACATGATTCCCATGTATACCAGATGTCTTTGATGAGGTCTAAAATGAGCCCTGAAAACAATTGTATTTCATAAATGAATTATTTTAGTGCTTAAAAAAACGTGAATCATAAGTAGACCATCATTCACTTGCCCATTTCCTCCATAGACTTAACTGGTGTGTTACACCGTAGGCTTATAAAACTCGCCCGAGTTTTAATTGTTTATTCATGCATAACTTGCCATTGCAGTGTACTTCCCGAAATGTTTATTCTAGGCGTTGTTTATTGTCATTTGAGCACTACTATGTAGCTCAGAATATTCAAATTTGACAATTTATTTAATTAAGCCTCACTTATAATGTAAGTAATAGGTTTAGAAGTATTAAGATGCCAGTGTGACTCTTAACTATCAAGGTTTACGAGTTGGACGCTGTTTGGCCTGCTTACTTTCACTGTTATTCTTCTCTTTTTTGACTGTTCATTTCTCTACTTGCTCCAGCTTTTTGTATTTTATGCAGATGGAACACAGAAAACTACTTGGTTTGGAGGAGGTCATCGATTTCTGAAACTCAGGGGTGGGTAGTGGCCCATTTGGTTTTACACTTACTCTATCTATCTATGTATCATATATATCTAATCATATCTACTCTATCTATCTATCTATTATATCTATCTATCTATCTATACTATCTATCTATCTATCTATACTAATCTATCTCATCTATCTATCTAATCTATCTAAGCTAGCTAGCTAGCTACAGTATTAGTTTATGCTTATAAATCAATACAGTATGATGTTTCCGTCTATTTTTGTTTTTATGCCGCATTGGTTTACCATAGGCCCTGAGAAGGCCAAAGTATTAGAAGCTCCTCCGCCCACACTTCTTTCTTCTTTCGTTGTATATATACTATATACGTCAATTACACACAACAAAAAAGTGGCATTATCCCCCCCTTTTTCAAAACAACATACACTTTGCATAACAAATTGGAGTTTTAGCCAAATAAATTGGCGGGAGTATTTCTACACTTATTGAACTAACATCTGTTGTGAACTCGCTCGAATGATCGTCAAGCCATGCATGATGAGCATGCATTAATGCAAATGTCACTTTTCAAAATCTCACAGGTCATTTCTGTATGCCAGAATATATCGGGCATTAATGGCACTTTTTGCTTTTTGTTCATAAAGTGTGCTCACTCAATCATGACATGGTTACAACCTCTTAGTTCGTACAACATGCTAAAGATACATTTTACTTGAAAAATAATACTGGATTTCTTTTTCATAAACTTAATGGATCTTACAATTTCAAATTGCAGAAATATGGAAATTTTTCAAATTTGAGCCTCATTGAAGCGTGAAATTGTGAAATTGCCGAGCGCGGAAGGTGTAAGGTCGTTGTCAAAACGATAGATGCTCACTCATGCATGCTTGACGGAATCAATCCTCCTCTCACAGATGTTAGTAATAAGCTGTAGAAAATCTCCTTGCCCTTAAATTACTTTTACTAAAAGCTCATTTCGTTAAAAGTTGTGATTGTTTTGAAAAGGGTAGTTAATGTTTTTGTTATGAGCATGAAGAGATGCTCAGGCTGAAATGTTACATCCTGAAACAGCATTATAGCTAAGTACATTAATAATAAAAGTTTGGCTTTTTCGACGTCGGATAAACACTTAAATTAAGCTGCTTTTCATGAGCCGCTGTGAAAAAACTTTCACAGGCAAAAAGTTTTTTTTTTTTTATACAGTATGAAAAGCACTTACTTTAGGTTTATCCAGCGTCAAAAGCCAACACTGATTATTAATTACTTAATCTTGAGGACGCGCAAAAATAATCTACTTCAGCTAAAGTTGGGCCCTAAAATGTACATGGTATTTCGCCATTAGTGGTGGTTTGTAATACAACCCACAGGTATCCGTGTAATGTACTTAGTTGTTAAACTGCGTGTTTAATGCAATATTGTAACACTTAAGACTACATTTGACGAAATTAATAAAAACGCTTTGTGCGTATATTTTGCCATGTACATTTTTCTGGCTTAGTGTCTCATCTTCTCATTGCTTATTTATTTATTATAACTGCACTTCAGAATTATTACTCTGTTTCACACACACACACACACACCACACACGACACACACACAACACACACACACACACCACACACACAACACACACACACACACCACACACACACACCACACCACAACACAACACACCCCACACACACCCACACACACCACACACACACACACAACACACACACACACACACACACACACTTACACACACACACACACACACACACACAACACACACCACACACACACACACAACCACACAAACCCACCCACACACAACACACAACACACCACCACACACACACACACACACACAACACAACACTTACAACACACACAACACAAACACACAACACCACACACACACACACACACACACACCAGCACACACACACACACACCACCACACACACACACAACACACACACACCACAGCCATTCCCCTGCACGCATTGAACGATGGGACATCCATTTTTCCATATGAATTTTTACACGACAGCGATGACACACACATATGGATACGCAATCACTGAACCGATGACAGTCGGGAATTTTACTGTAGAACCGATGACTTGACAGAGACCTGCTGAACTGGATGACATAACCCCTATATGCAAAAGCAAATGTAATTTCGGGACTATCTGCGAAGTCTTCGGGAACCGAATGACGATCATCGATTGGGTGTGTGTCATGGTTGTACAGTAACTTTCATTCGATGTCATCGGGTTGCGTGCACGGAGTACACACACTACACAGCAAACACACACAAACACACAGAGCACATACACAGCAAGACACCAACACACCACACACACACATTACAAACACACCCAGACAAGACTACGTGGAGCTACGCGACACACAACAACACACACACACAGCACACACAACACACACCACACACACACACACACACATCATCACCAACACACACACCACACACACACACACACACACACATATATATATGGCGGATTTCAACGAAAAGTGTACACAGCATGTTCAGCGGCTATTATTCAAGTATGAAAAAACTGTTATGTCATCCGGCTTGATGAGATCTTTCGGGTATTATGGTATGCTGCTCCGCTTGTGATTGCGAATACGTAGGCCTCAACGAGAAAAACCAAAATATGCATTTTGAGGCACTTTAAAAAATCAATTTCTTTAAGTGGGTTTTTACGCACATTTAAACCATTTCATATAAAACTGAACATATTTGAATCAAATGTAGCTCTTAGGTTGCTCATAAATCAAGACCCTAGTTACGATCCCTGTCAACAAATGGCAATCCCATGATTTTGGGTTGGGTGTTTTATTGGAGGAGTCAGAATCACTGCGCAGTGTTTCGTTGCGAATGCTGTGCTGGCAGATGATTAATTTCAAGAGGTAGTCAGCTGATGCAGGCATTGAAATGTCCAGATATCGAAGATGGGATTATCCCCATTGACAGTCAGAGTTTGATGAAAGTCGGTTAGGAAAGTGGCGGATATATGAAAGTTGTCATTTAGTCAAAAAGCTTGGCGGTTACCTACGAATTGTAATGTGTGTAAATTTTGTAATTTAACAAACAATATTTTTAGAGATACAGTGAAATGATGTGCGTGTATTCGAAGTAAACTTCAACTAAAGTGTTTACCTACGATACAGAACAATAGGGTAATACTGCATCATTGCTACCTTGTATACTCACCGTAATGCAAATGAAAGTGTTGTTTTTTTGTTCTGTATTGGCAGAAATGGATTATCCCCATTACATTCATAATAAAGTTTTTATAAATCGATAGAAATGGCATATATGAAAGCGTCCAATTTGGTCAAAAACTTGCGTTACCTACGAATGCTAATGTGTTGTAAAATTTTGTAATTTAAAAAACATTTTTTAGAGATACAGTGAAATATGTGCTGTATTCGTAGGTAACTTTCAACCTAAAAAGTGTTACCTACGAATACAAGAAAAAATAGCGGTAATACTGCACTCTATTGCTACATTCGTATACCACCGTAATGCCATGAAAAGTGTTTTTTTTTTGTAGTTCAGGAAACCAATGAAATGCTATACATTAATCCTTTCCAATTATCAAAGAACAATGTTTTATCAATAAACATAAATATTTGATAAAATTTAGTGGAAAATACTGGAATAAGTCAAATTTATGTCAGATTTGTTCACCATTAGGACAATTTAAAAAATGTCAACACCCCTCCCGATCATGTCACTCTCCGATTAAATAAGTCCTTCATAATGTGTTTGATCATCAGATATATATACTTACGTTATATTGTGTTATATTTCGGTTACCTACAAATCCAAATTAATGTTACCTACGAATACAACTTCTCTTTCTGCTCTGTGCAACAATATGTTTGAGGTGCATGGAAATGATTCTTGTTTTTTAAGGTGCTTCCAACCTGCTTACAAGTGAAAAAAAAATAATGTACAGAGATAAAGATTTAATGAAAGATCAAAACTGACGTACTGTTATGTTTGCAACACGAGATCCTCAGAAACATAAACTGCACAAAATCGAGTGGTGAGTGGTGGTGGAAACCTGACAGTCTATTAATTACTATTTTTATTCGCCCTCCTTTTTTTCTTTACAGTGTAGGGCTTATGGCGATCTATGTTTCAGTGACAGCCAGTGCTGCAGCGGTACATGCTGGTGTAATAAGGGTTGGATCGTCTATGCGGGAAACGATGCTCAATTTACAAACAATCTTCAACAGATCAAGCATTTTGATCTTATTTTATCACTTTAATTTGATATACAGAGATTGAACAAGCAATTTATCTGCATCTTAATTCTCTCTGCAAACTTAAACTTTTCTTTCATTAATTAATCTTCTGTCAGTTGGTTATTACTTATACTTATACCAACTTAATTTAATGAAGGAATAAAAATACAAAACAAACTCGTTGCCCTGTAAAGAATACTTCTTTTAGCCTGAAGAGAATTAAGGCAATTTATTTAAACATAATCAATATATTACAATCAAGTAAAGACGACGTATTATTTTTACTGTGCAGATAGAGAAATGGAACGTCGAATATCTTTCCATTGTGTCCGGATTGAAGAATGTGTGACAAAGATTCTGTTTCTACTAATTTGAGGAGATAATTAATTTACCTCTTAAAAGAGTAGATGGTATCGTGCATTACAAATCATTTACATGTACAATGTTCCTTTCAAGGTGTTTGGTATTGTAGGAAGTAACTCTACAGCATATTTTGTTTGTGTTATATCTATTTTCTTAGTGTTAAAACTGGATGTTAAACTGAAGACAATGTAGAACATGTACCGTCAGTCAATAAAGATGATAATGCCCTCGGTATATAATATTACCGCTACATTGTTGTTATTAGGGGTGAGGAGTGGTAAAAGAGAAAATTGTGTGTTATCGTGCGCGTACGTACGTGTGTGTGCTTGAGTACACAAGAAAGAAAGAAAGAAAATTTGTGCCTTTGTGTGTGAGTGCGTTTGCGTAAAAACGAAAAAATATGGGAAGAAAATATATGCGTGTGTGTAAGAAAGAAAGTGAGAAAGTGTGTGTGTATGTGTTAGAAAGAGAGGAGAGAGAGAAAGAGAGAGAGAGAGAGTGAGAGAGTAAGAAAGAAAAAGAAAAAGAAAACAAAAGTAAAAAAGGAAGAGAGGGAGTGAGGAAAAGATAGCAACAATTATGTGACACTTGCCGCTGTTACAATTCAGAGTGGCATTGACATTCAAATATTTTCCTGAGTAAGCAAAATCTTGTACAGAACCAGTTGGAAATATCAGTTGTAAAACAGTTGACCAGATCAAATTGTAAAAGTATTTATCTAATTATATCATTCATTCATCAAAATTAAATTGGATATTACCCTTTAACCCCCCAAGCAATAAATGATTAATTACCAAACAGGCAAAGTGGTGACAGTATCCGATAAATTATAGTGCATGAACATTCCCCAGTCGCCAAATAATAATAGCAATAATGATAATAATAATAATAATGATAATAATAATGATAATAATGATGATGATAATAATAATAATAATAATGATGATGATGATGATGATGATGATGATGATGATAATAATAATGATAATAATAATAATAATAATAATGATAATAATGATGATACTACTACTACTACTACTACTACTACCTACTACTACTACTACTACTACTACTACTACTACTACTACTACTACTACTACTACTACTACTACTACCTACTACTACTACTACTACTACTAATGATAATGATAATAATAATAATGATAATAATAAAAATGTGCGTATGTATGTATGGTATGTGTGTATGTGTTTGCATGTATGTGTACGTATTTATATGAGTATACGGTATTTCTGTATGTGTGTTTGCATGTATGGTATGTGTGTATGTATGTATAAGTGTGTATGTGTGTATGTGTGTGTGTGTTTTGTGCGGAAACATTCATTATGATTGACCTCTCCGGACAGTAATTCATCTGCCCGGGTGTGAGAACGTGTCGACAAGGGTAAAGTGTATAATATTCTTACCGCCACTTTGTCATATGAACATGTCATTTTAAATACCATCAATGAACAATCATTTCCACTCCTTAACTGCAACCAATTGTAATATTTATCCCTTGGTCTTAACCCT
>JZLH01S0213194.1:65707-82687 GCA_001188425.1 Eucidaris tribuloides
AGATAGTAAGATTGTAGGACTTATAAAACTATCACTTTACTGAACTATCGATTAGGGTTACAAATTTGAGCACTCGGAAATGATGTGATGTATACTATACATGTATGTATGATTTATACCTAATATTACTCGATATAGGCGCCCATATATGTATAATATATATATATATATATAAACTATATATTATCAATATATCGATATATAGCGAACATTACAGTAGTAGTATACACATAAATTATATGTTAAAGACACAATGTTAAACGAACGACACAGCTTCAGAATAACTGGTGAGTTACATAATCCTCATAATCTAAGTGTCGCTGATAACAGTCTAAAAAAATGAAGCCCTGAAAAAATTGTACTTCAAGTGATCATTATTGCTGCCTTCAAAGAGTGAAAATCTAAGTATTCAAAAATCAAGGTCGCGCGTGTATACCATTGCCGGTTTCAGGATAAACTTTCAAGCTTTCGTTGCTAGATGTTTCATAATTATTTTGTCCGTTAAGCACGTTAGCAGCTTAGATATCGAAGTTGACAGTTTTTCATCGAAGTCACAATGTTGCTTGTGTCTTTAACAATATCTGAATCTTTTAATTAAGTAATGAAGGTTTAGAAGTGTAATTAAGATGCACGCTGTGACTCTTAAATTAATCAAGGTTTACTAAGTTGACGCTGTATTGCTGCTACTTTCCACTTGTTATTCCATCTCGTTTGGACTTCATTTCTCTATGCTCCACTTTTGTATTTTATGCAGATGAAAACGACAGAACTACGGATTGGGAGGAGGCACTATGATTTCTGAAACTCAGGGGGTAGCCCTATTTTCGTTTGTACACTATCTATCTAATCTATTTACTATCTATTTATATATCTATCTATCTATCTATCTATCTATCTATCTATATATCTATCTATCTATCTATCTATCTATCTAGCTAGAGTTAGCTACTAGCGCTAGCTATCTACTGTATTCTCGATTTATGCATTTTATATGCATCAGATGCGTTCCTTAATTTTGTTTTTAGCCGCATGGTTTACCATAGGCCTTGAAGGAAGCTCATAATATAACGGAAAGCCTCTCTCACACACTCTCTCTTCTTATATATACTATAACACACAACAACAAAAAGAACAAAAAAAAATACCCCCTTTTCAAACAACATAACTTTTTAAACGAATTAAGTTTAGCAAAATAATTGGCGGGAATATTTCTACACTTATTGACTAACATCTGTGGAAAATGTGCGTATCCGTCAAGCCTATGCACGAGTGAGCAAATGCGATAAAGGGCCAAAATTCATTTTCAAATATCACAGGAGTCATCTTCTTATGCCAAAATTATGGCGAATTAATGGCATTTTTTGCTTTGTTCATAAAGTGTGCTCACTCAATCATGACATGGTTACAACCTCTATTTCGTACAACAGTAAAGATACACTTTGCCCCAAAAATGAATACTGGATTCAATTTTTTCAATGAACTTAATGGATTTACAATTTCCAAATTGAGAAATATGGAATTTTGTTAATTGAGCTCATTGATAGCGTGAAATTGCGAAAGTGCCAGGGGAGGTGTAAGGTGTCAAACGAAGATGATTAACATTAAAAGCGCTTAATCATTCACCAGAAACAAAATTTGTCAAAATTCGCGCATCATAAATCCCCAAAATGACCCTTGTGACTTTTGAAAAGTAATTTTTTGCCTTTAATGCATGCTCATCATGCATGGCGACGCGATCGATCACATTTCACACATATTTAAGTCCAATAAAGTGTAGAAATTACTTCTGCTAAATTCGTTTGCTTAAAACTATTCGTCTAAAAAGTATGTTGATTGTTTGAAAAAGGGTGCTAGTTACTTTTTTTTTATGCAGCATGAAGAAGATGCTCAGAGTAAATGTTTACAATCCTGTTAAAACAGCCACTTAATAGCCTACAGACATTTGAGTAATAAAAAGTTGGCTTTCGACCGCTGGCATAAACACTAAATAATGCTTTTCATGCAGCCGCTGTGAAAAAACTTTCAGAGGCAAAAAGTTTTTTATAACGGCTCATAAAAAGGCACTTACTATAGTTGTTTACCAGCGTCAAAGCCAAACTATTATATACTTTTGATCTTGAGCGACCCTCGCAAAAATAATCTATTCAGCTAAGTAGCCCTAAATGTACATGTATTCGCCATTGTAATGGTGTTTTTAATACAACCACATGGTATACGTGTACATGTACTTAGTTGTGATCTGGTGTTATTGCAAATTGTAAACACTTGTAGACTACATGAAGAAAATTAATAAAAAACGCTTGTGCAGTTATAATTTGCCAGTACATTTCTGGCTATTTCTCATCTTCTACATTGGGCTATATTTATATCTTCAGATATATAACTTAAGCACTCAGATAACTTCTTCACACCACAACACACACCACACACACACACACACACACACACACACACACACACACACACACACACACACACACACACACACACACACACACACACACACACACACACACACACACACACACACAACACACACACACACACACACACACACACACACACACACACACACACACACACACACACACACACACACACAACATATAACCGATTCCAACGATAAAGTGTACATAGCATGTTCAGGCTATTATTCAAATAGAAAAACTGTTATGTATCTGTCTTGATGAGATCTTTCGGCCCATTATGTATGCTGCCTCCCGCTGTATGCGAAATACGATAGGCCTCATACGACTGGAAAAAAACAAAATATGAATTTTGGGCACTGTTTGAAAATATTTTCTTTAGTATTTTTACGCACATTTAAACCATTTTCATATAAAAAATGAACATAGTTGAAATCAATGTAGCCTCTTATGGTTGCTAAATAAACCTGATAAATCAAGACCACCTCGTAACGCATTCCTGTCACAAATGGGCAATCCATGATTTTTTGGTGATGTTTTATGAGGAAGTAAATACGAATGCATTTTTGTTCAATCTGTCTGGTAATGATTAATTTGTCCCAGGAGGTACAATTGTTCTGTATGCAGCATTGAAATGTCACTATCGAAATGGATTATCCCCATTACAGTCAAAGTTTTTTTAAAGTCGATAGAAATGGCAATATATGAAAGCGTCAATTTGGTCAAAAACTTGCGTTACCTACGAATGCTAATGTGTGTAAAATTTTGTAATTATAACAAACAATATTTTTAGAGAATACAGTGAAATATGTGCTGTATTCGTAGGTAACTTTCAACCTAAAAAGTGTTACCTACGAATACAAGAATAAAAAGATAGGTAATACTGCACTCTATTGCTTACATTCGCTTATACCACCGTAATGCCATGAAAGTGTTTTTTTTTTTGTAGTTCAGGAAACCAATGAAATGCTATACATTAATCCTTTCCAATTATCAAAGAACAATTGTTTTATCAATAAACAAAATATTGATAAATTTAGTGGAAAATACTGGAATAAGTCAACATTTATGTCAGATTGTTCACCATTAGGACAATTTAAAAAAATGTCAACACCCCCTCCCGATCATGTCACTCTCCGATTAATAAGTCTCTTCATAATGTGTTTGATCCATCAGATATATATATACTGTACAGTATATTGTGTTATATTTCGGTTACCTACAAATCCAAATTAATGTTACCTACTAATACCAACTTCTCTTTCTGCTCTGTGACAATATGTTTGAGGGCATGGAAATGTATCCTTGTTTTTTTTAGGATGCTTCCAACTGCTAACAAGTGAAAAAAAAATAATGTACAGAGATAAAGATTTAATGAAAGATCAAAACTGACGTACTGTTATGTTTGCAACACGAATCCTCAGAACATAAACTGCAACAAAATCGAGTGGTGAGTGCTGGGCGAAACCTGACAGTCTATTAATTACTATTTTTATTGCCCCCTCCTTTTTTCTTTACAGTGTAGGGCTTATGACGATCTATGTTTCAGGACAGCCATGCTGCAGCGGTACATGCTGGTGTAATAAGGGCTTGGATCGTCTATGCGGGAAACGATGCTCAATTTAAAATAATCTTCTGTCAGTTGGTTATTACTATACTTATACAACTAAATTTAATGAAGGAATAAAAAATACAAAACAAACTCGTTGCCCTGTAAAGAATACTTTTTTTTAGCCTAAAGAGAATTAAGGCAATTTATTTAAACATAATCAAATTTTTACAATCAAGTATAAGACGACGTATTATTTTTACTGTGCAGATTAGAAAATGGAACGTCGAATATCTTTCCATTGTGTCCGGATTGCGCCAGAATGTGCTGATAAAAATTCTGTTTCCACTAATTTGAGGAGATAATTGATTTACCTCTTAAAAGAGTAGATGGTATCGTGCATACAAATCATTTACAATGTTCCTTTCAAGGTGTTTGTATTGTAGGAAGTAACTTACAGCCATTTTGTTTGGTTATATCTATTTTCTTAGTGTTAAAACTGGAGTTAAACTGAAGACAAGTAACATGTACCGTCAGTCAATAAGATGATAATGCCCTCGGTATATAATATTACCATTACATATGTATTGTTGTTATAAGGGTGAGGAGTGGTAAAAGAGAAAATTGTCGTTGAGAGCGCGTGCGCGTACGTACGTGTGTATGCTTGGAGACACAAGAAAGAAAGAAAGAAAAATGTGTGCCTTTGTGTTGATGTGCGTTTGCGTAAAAACGAAAAAAAAAATATGGTAAGAAAATATATGCGTGTTGTAAGTAAGAAAGAAAGTGAGAGAAAAGTGGTGGTGTATGTGTTAGAGAGAGATGAGATGAGAAAGAGTGAGTAAGAAAGAAAAAAAAGTAAAAAAGAAGAGAGGGAGTGAGGAACAGATAGCAACAAATGTGAGAATTGCCGCTGTTACAATTCAGAGTGCATTAACATTCCAAACATTTTCCTGAGTATAAGCAAAATCTTGAACAGAACAGTTCGAAATATCAGTTGTAAAACAGTGACAAGATCAAATTGTAAAAGTATTTATCTAATTATATCATTCATTCATCAAAATTAAATGGATATTACCTTTAACCCTTCAAGCAAAAGCGATTAATAAGGCAAACAGGCAAAGTGGTGACAGATCCGAAAATTATAGTGCATGAACATTCCCAGTCGCCAAATAATAATAACAATAATAATAATGATGATGATGATGATACTACTACTACTACTACTACTACTACTACTACTACTACTACTACTACTACTACTACTACTACTAAAAAAAAATATGAGTACATTTGCAAATTTATGTAAACTTGAAAGACCGTACAAAATGCCAGTAGAATTTTCAATCATCAACAATTTTTTTAAACAAGGTCCATGTAGGATGTACTAGAAAGATATGTTTCGCGAGCGCCTAAGATTATTTTCAAAAATTGTCTTTACCGTGGAGGGGCACCCCTCCCACACCATCCAATATATCTCATAGATACAACGCACGCTCGCTACGCGCTGCCCATGGGATTCATTCTACATTTAGCTCTGTGTATCTTAGAAAATACATAAGATAAGTGCATCCTATGAATAAAATAATGGCTAATGTCGTGTGTATGTATGTGTTAGTGTGTATGTGGTATGGTGTGTGTGTGTGCTGTTGTGACGTGATGTGTGCGTTATGTAATGTATGGTATGTGTATGTATGTTTATGCATGTATGTGTTAGTCTATTTTAATTGCAGTATGACGGTATTTCTGTATGTGTGTTTACATGTATGGTATGTGTGTATGTAGTGTAATGTAAGTAGTTGTATGTGTGTATGTGTTGTATGTGTGTATGTTGTATTTGTGTGTGTGTTTTGTGTGGAAACATTCATATTATGACCTCTCCGGACAGTATATTCATCTGCCCGGGTGTGAGAACGTGTCTACAATGGTTAAAGGTATAATATTTTACCTCCACTTTGTCATATGAACATGCCATTTTAAATACCATCAATGAACAAATCATTTCACTCCTTAACTGCAACCAATTTGTAATATTTATCCCTTAGGGCTAAATCTATACATTTCTCAGGTTATAATTTTAAATTCTTCATGGGGGGGGGGGGCTCCTAGGCTTTCGCCTTCTTACCATTCAACAATCACCACACTCTTTAAACACAACCAATGCTAATATTGTGCATACTCGGCCCTTAAATGAGCTAAAAATATGGATTTACGGAGTACAAAATTTCAAATTTCTACACTCTCCCAGACCCTTCCCATTTTTAAAGTGTACCTCCTCATTTCAAAAATTTTGTTTATCATTATACACCTATCAATTGTAAGACGCACCCCTTGACCCGGGAATGGTGCGTCACTGTCAAACGTGAGTCGGATTTTCATATACCATGACGCACTGTGTGTCTCGACTATGACGACCATTTTCTTACAATGACTGTGCCTAGGCTATTTAAACGTATACAAACCGACGCACCCCATTCACCATGCTGTGACGAACCAAATGGCTTCCATGACGGTACCCTGCCGTCATTATTTGTCGGTAAATGACCCACCCATGACGCACCATTCCCGGGGTCGACGGGGTGCGTCTACAATTGATATGTGTATTAATCAACACTCCACTTCTCATTTTGTAACTGCAGCTAATGTAATAGTGGCATTCTTCAATGGGTCTAAAATATTCACTTTCGGAGATTGATGTGTCATATTTCTTACCATAAAGGGGAACCGCTGCAAAGTTCGCTCTTCCTTGTATTTTACAATGACTTTTGTTCTATATATGAGTATACATAAATATACTACTACTACCAGCACTACTACTACTACTATACTACTACTACTACTACTACACTACTACTACTACTCAGCACTACTACTACTACTACTACTACTACTACTTACTACTACTACTACTACTACTACTACTACTACTTATTATTATTATTATTATTATAAAAATATTAATTAATAGTTATTAGAAAACATGTCACACCCCATCATGTTAATCCATATTATAAACATATACAGTGGTTCTTGCTTTAAATGGGTAACAGTTAATGGGTACTCCTGGTTAAAATGGGTAAAATTTTGCAAAACGTTTCGTATACATGGTTTCTTATTGAAATGTACATCCACTTAATAAGGTACTCCTGTTAAATGGGTAAAAATGCCTGCAAATGCCTACCCAATTAAGTGGAGACTACGTACTACTTAACTATATGGTCTATATATTATCTATCAAATGTTATCTATCTATATATCCGTTCTTTATCTATCTATCTATCTATCTATCTATCTATCTATCCATCTATCTACCTACCTACCTACCTACCATCTACTAGATCTATCTATCTATCTCTATCTATCTATCTATCTATCTATCTATCTATCTATCGTATCTATCTATCTATCTATCTATCTATTCTATCTATCTATCTATCTATTATCTATCTATCTATTCTTCATGCAATTAAGGGAAACCTTCACAATGACTAATAGTTCTCACGTCTCTTCAAATCGCCAAGCTATTTTAAGTCCTCAAAGCCCCTTCACTGGGCTTCACTGTATCGATCCAATTATTGCGGAAAGCAAATGATCATCTCAAATAATAATACAAATCAAATAAAAAATATCGATCCCGTTAGCAAGATCCCGAGGCAAGTCCGTGTATAGATAGAAGCGCGTTCCTCTTACAGCGATGTTACCATAGCAACGTCATACAGTTTACGCCGCACCTCGGTATGTCGAACCAAGTTTGTACAGTTAGGGTCAATGGCAATCGAAGAAGCTTTGCGGCAGTATTTCAGCCACCCTACAACTACAGAATTAGTCGTTTTTTAGATGTTAAATATCTGTTCTATGTTTTACGATTTCATACGAAAGAAAAAAGAAGATAAAACTTATTATTTTACAGCGGTTTTCATATGCTTATTTTCATCTCAATAATATTAATCATTTACATGAATTCTACTTGTATAAATGTTTCATTTTAAACTGAATGATTTTGAACATAATTTGTACGTCTACGAAACGGACTGATACTGAGACTAATTCTTTGCCATTGCAAGGTTGAGCTTAACTACAGTCACGTCTGATCGCACTCACCCATTGAATCAGTTGTGAAAAAACGGGTCAATAACATAGCAGCGTGCAGTAGTAAATAGAGTTTTTCGAGTGTGCACACACAGCTACTTGGTAACTGTAAATTGGGTGGTGTCCCTTCTACCACGCTTCTACCAAAACGTGTTTACATCTTGTTTGCGGTAAACAGCTAGGAAAGCGATTGAAGAGATAAGGAGCGATTTTTGGTGCAAGTATACGGCTTGCTGATTCCAGAGAAGCTTGACGAATTCAGTGATTTCATTGGTACATTTTGAGGGTATTTTGTGGCAGGTGAGTGATTTTACTGGGTGATATATTGGATATAGTTGAAAAATTTTCGATGCATTTTCTCGTGCATTGTCGAACTCGAGCGTCAGGGCCGGGGGTCATAATTGATGTTTTTATGCCCAAGTGTAGTTCAAAGAGGCTAAAGTCGTAAATTTCTTGTCTGCAACAACATACATGTATGCAGACTTGCAGACGTCGCATAATTCCTTTGATTCGCAAACCACTTCATAATTTATTGTGTATAATATTTCGTGAACATATTGGAAGTATATTTACAAACTACTGTACCTTAAATTTCACAGCCAATGCCAGTTATACGTCTACTATAGTTTGGTAATTAAAAAGAAGAAAACGGGTTCTAAATTGTGTTGCAGTTTGACAACACAATTGTCAAGTCAGCGGATGTTTACTTTAAATGTCTCATGTGAAACCAAATTATCTCATTTGATATGTCTATATGACTGATAATATCATTATTAACGTTGCAGTGTCTAAAGAAAATCCCCCTTACACGTGATTTAGGCATCCTTGACCTTCAAACCAGGAAACATAATTTCAACGCATGTACATGCAACATATAGATTATGATCTCATTCGTAGCGCCTATACATATTATATATAATGTGACGGAATGTATAGGCATGGGATAATAAATATAAACCATGGTCTTCTGATAGTATATATACTGCAATAATAATGGAATCGGCATCCATTTTTTTGACATATTATATTGTACATCGGTATAGGCATAGGCATGCTGTATGTTTATTTGCCGTGTTTCTAGTGTTTACAGATAAAGCCAACATTATGGATATTAAAAGAACCATGAAACGATGTAATAATAAGCATTTGGCATTTGATTGCGAACAATAGGTCATTGATCGCCATCAGTGTTATCAACTTTTAGAATGGCACATTAAAAATAATTAAACGAGATATTCATTGGAATATACAAGTCCTTGTTTACATTATTAGTGCATAAATGAGTTTTTTAGTTTATAAATCACAATATGCCATTACAAACTGTCGGGTAAGTTTGATGTCATTTTCTGATGTCTATGATAAGATCGTGCCAATGCCACATTTTGTGACATATTGAATATTGATAAATATTTTTTTCTGATCGACCCAAAGTCACAGTAAAAATGTCGCGACACAACATGACGTCGAACCCACTCGTCCGACGTCAATTAACATGACGTCAATCAGCATACCCTGTTAAAACTATGGTGTTTAATTTTACACCCAGAGTGTCGAACATCGTGGATTCCAGATATAGTGTTGAATTTTAAACACTGTTGGTGTTAAAACTAATACGTTTGGTGTTTAAAGGAGTCATTTCAATTTTGAAATAACACCACGTCGGGTATCTGATAAACAACTCCCTTGGAGTTAATTTTTAAAACACCGTGGCGTAGCAATGCATAGATCAGTGTGCGTCGCAATGTTGGGAAGGGGAGCTTTACAGAATAGCGGCACACATTTTCGTCTTCCACCTAAATCCTGAACAGTCTATTGAAAATGAAAACCTAACGTAATCACTTTGCCAACGTAGAAGGAACCTTTGCGCCGTGATCCGTAAATCCTCACCATTCAATACATTTTCGTTTGTAACCAGTAAAGCCATATAAAAACCATTTTACGGAGAAGAATGTGTGTTTCTTTTGAATATGACGCCACTGGTTGTCAAGGCGTGCTTTTGTAGTCATAATCTCCCTGAACTATACCACTGTATACGGGATGCACCCGTAATTATCGCCAGACGCTGTCAAATCTTTGATTTTTTTTTCAGGCTGTCAGTTTGGTGCCAGATGCTTGAAAATTGATGAGTGAATTCAACCAAAAGACACAATTTGGTGCCAGATATGAAATAATGATTATAACAAAACACCGCCCCATTTACCTCTCGCGTCTTGTATGGAAATAACCTTAAAAATCAGTACAAGCATTTACCACGGATCATGATGATTAGGCCTACCTCACTCAAAATGTTTAATTATTTCCACTGATCAGTTTGACTTCAAGCATATCATTCCTGAAAAAATGAACATATTATTTTGAATCACTGGGTGAAATATGGGGATGATGAAAAAATTTTTTCTGCTTTGTTGTTCTACAGTATACCACTAATTACACTGTAATGTCAATATAACTTGACTTAGTTCAATTACGAGTATATCCAACGTGTTTATTCGGGCTATACGAGCCTGTATTGGCAGAGAGATGTAATGATTATGTAAAACGGTTGCAAAAATGAGCAAAATCTCTAAATATGCAATAATACTTAGTAGTTATGTCAGGGCATTCATGTGATGAAATCGTGATTGTACCCCCATGACTTAAAGACTCTACATTGTGGACAACCCGTTTAAAAAAATTGTCAAACTTTGCTATCTCACATATCTGACAGTGTTTGAATGGACAAATAAACACCCTATAGATACGAAAATTCAGACAGTTATGCTGCCACTTGTAAATATGTACAGATAAAAAAATGGCACATGAATTAATCTCGGGCAATGAAAATTTTGCAACACAGCAGTCTCCGGGGGTAAACTAAAATGGCCTCTCAATGATTTTACTTTTTTAAAGAACTTAGTGATCATTTTGAACTGTATTTTTTCATGGCCTCATTTTTAGACCTTATCAACGAGACTGGTAGAATGGGAAATTATGTAGCGCACACTTTTAAAAGGGGAATAATGTTATATGATGCCTTTAAAGTAGCAACAGATTCATGCACACGAATAAGTAATAAGATATGACATATCATGGTCCTTTTCATGACGAATAAGCTCATCAAATATGAATAATTTTATCTAATGATGTGACGACAGCTCGATATTGGCAATCCAATTCCTGTGGACGATATAACAGATATAATGGATTCATTATTTTAAATGGCATACTGCAAGATTAATTATAGAACGTAACTAAAGACACCGCTATAGCGTTTATAATCGATCATCTTTCGATATGCCTAGCTGAATGACGAGTGTTTTTATTTATAATGGGAACCATGGTAACAT
The DNA here is from genome assembly GCA_001188425.1 of Eucidaris tribuloides. Classification (NCBI taxonomy): domain Eukaryota; kingdom Metazoa; phylum Echinodermata; class Echinoidea; order Cidaroida; family Cidaridae; genus Eucidaris; species Eucidaris tribuloides. The sequence continues at coordinate 77,095 of JZLH01S0213194.1, forward strand.
CTCGGAGGTCAATATTTACTATAGCCCCTGCAATACACCGAAGAGCCATTATGGCTAATCTTGAAATATCATAACGTGTGCCGAAATGGACTTGCTTGGAATGTGATTTATAGAGCGTAGAAATTACACAGCATGCCCCGTTTACTTTATTGCATTCAATTCACTAAAATAACTCAAATAATCTTTTGTTGAAAATCGGTGTATACTTATATAGCGCCGTTGTATAATGTTATTTCTGCTATTTGGCAAGGGCAAACTGAGAAAAAAATCAACTTTTCTCGGTTTCCCTTAAAAAGAAGTAGTTTGTTGTGATTTATATACGAGTGCCATAGTAACAACCTATTTATCAACACAATGCATTTTAAATGCTGTCAGTTTACGTGTGGAAAGGTGTGAAGTGGAAAATTTTACGAGGACAATTTACCCGACCCCCCCCCCAAAAAAAAAAAATTCAAGTGGTTGTCACTCATTTTTGGACCATGGCCATGTTGGTTCGGTTGTGCTCATCAAGTTTGTCCGTATGCACATGAATAAAAATTATCATACATAAAGTTAAATTGTGCTTTTTGTTTAAAAAAGTTAAAGTAAATTATGGTACATAGACACAATACAATTTATATAGCTCAAAGTTAATAGGAGAAGGAACAAGTGAAATGAAAGCGGAGATATACAGTCGCACACGCTTACAAGCGATCACACACAATCACGTACGTAATAACACAAGGTGAGAAGAAAGCATAATCATAATTATGATATGATTGTATCATGTCTGTTGGCACGCTTTGTGTCGGCAAGGCAACACAGTATATGCACCCGTTGTGTTTCCATACTTAAAGTGTGTACCAAGGTCGCCGAGTACTTAATGTATATATACACACAATGACAATGCAAATATTTTTGGATTTATGATTTTATGTGTATTGTCACGGACTATTCCGCGAGTGGTTTTTATGCAATGATCATGTCACTCATTCGGCATTATGTTGAAGATGTATTAAAGGGCATCAACATGTTTGGGAGAAGTCAAAAACACTTTAAGAACCAAATAGGTTGAGACATATACCAATGTATACACCAACTGAAATGTATCTCCTGGCTGGAAGGATTTGTCTTGAACGTGGTTACGTGTGAAGAAACAAGCGTTCATTTACCAGTATATTGAATTAATCTGATGCCCTGATAGAAATTGATCCTATACAAAGTTACACAACAAATTCGTCTGTCATAATGAGTATTGACGGTGATTTCTTAAAAAATATACATTTGACCATGAAACTAAAATAGCATAATTCTTGAACAGTGTAATTGATTCTACAGTAGCTTCATCTCATAAAGTATGGTCTTCTCCCGATCCTGCTATTTACATTTAAAGACACTATATAACACTGTGGAAGACACGTTAAAAAAATTGTCGAACTTTGCTATCTGACATATCTGGCAGTGTTTGAATGGACAAATAAACACCTTAGAACACAAAAGTTTGGACAGTTACGCTGTCACTAGTGCAATATGTGCAGATACAAATTGGCACATTAATTTCCTATCAGGCGATAGGAAATTCTGCAACACGGGAGTCTATGGGGGAAAGCTGGAATGGCCTCTCAATGATTTTCACTTTTTTAAAGCACTTAATGATCGTTTTAAACAGCATTTTTTCAGGGCTTTAGTTTTAGACCATGTCAGATACACTGGTAGCATGGGGAATCATGCAGCTCAGATTTTTTAAACTGGAAACATTGTTATATAATGCCTTTCATTAAAATGTATTCATAGTTTATGTTTTTTACTAAACCACATGAATCCAAATAAACAATGCATGATACTAATCACCATGGTCATCAAAATCAAATTTACATGATTTCTTTTTGAAATTTCAAATTTATATTACTCATCCAAATTTTTTTATTACACTACTACCTCGCTATCAACTTAAAGGGAAATGATAGTTGATACGATTGGAAGAAGTCCTCAATTTAGGACACAATAATACCATATTCGATTCTGGTATCACTGTGTCCTAAAATATTTTCATAGTCAAACATTTCGTCATTGTACAGTCAATTATTATCAGAAACTACTGTGAGGTTCAAATACAGATAAGTGAATGCTTATTTCTCCTCAAGTAAACAATTTCATGACGAATCCTTCCAGCCTAGATATATGCACTCAACCCTGTGTATACATGCATATTGGTATGTGTTACAATTCATTTCGTTCTGGATGCAAGTTTTACTTCTACCAATCGTGTCACTGCCCTTTAAGTACTAAAACACAATCAGCAGTAGAGCAGCAGCAACAGCAACAATAGCAACAGTGGCGGCAGCGGCAGAAACATTAAAGAAGCAGTAGTTACGCAGCAATTAACTACCACTACCACTACTTCGAACAGAACGAATTTATCTCAATTTTCAAGTAAATAAATTGTAACGCAGTCAAGATGCTGAAAGTGATATTAGGTTTAAGGTCCACTTTCGAGACGTCATTCAAAATACCAATATCTTTACTTTATGATTATCAAGTCATCTGTTTCATGCATTCCTATAATAACAACATGTTACCAGAAACATTTTAATGATATTTTTGCACAAAATAAGTCAATTCATAATTACAATACTAGATCTGCAAATGATTTTCGTGTGCAGTAGGGAAGAACATCTTTTACAATTTCTAATTTCATGTGCAGAGCACCTAAATTGTGGAATATGCTACCTTTTAATATCAAACAATGCACTGGTGTGAAAAGCTTCAAAGCTAAGCTGAAGAAACATTTACTAGAAAAGTTTATATCAGATAAATAGATATTTTTAATCAGGCTGACGTTGTACCCCCTTTTTTAGTTGTAATGTGCAATTGTGTCCCTGTGATTTGTAATGTTATGTACCTGTTACATTTTTTATTCTGAAGGGATCTCCAAATTATAAGTTACCTTATTACTTTGTGAAGATCCATCCATTCTCCATTATTTTTATCATTAGCTATTTTTAACTGTGTATGAAGTTTGTTTGTCATCGTTGTTTATTATATTGTACATGTCTTGATCTTTTTATCATGGAAGTGGAAAATAAAACAATTCAATTCAATTCAATACTTATTTTTCCGAGTATAGTCGATGAGATCTACTATTGAATTGATGAAAATATTCCCAAACCACGAATTGATACAAATGACATGGTGTATATCGTTATGTTGTCAAATTGCCAAATGACAACGATTGTGGTACTTTGTCACAAATACATTCCCGTGTCCTTTTCATCGTTTTATTCAGAAGAGGGTGTTATGCCTGTTCTGTCAGATGGTAGGTCTTTAATTTTTTATTCAAATGGAGTGTTATCAGGTGAAATTGTCTTTGTTGGATCCTCAAATCGATCGAAACCCATTGGGTGATTCCTAGGTGGTGTTGGTGGTTGGCGCTGGCAGATTAATTATCTCACACCTGTATCAAGTTGGGGTTTCCTTGGTACCAACACGTACGGTGGGATGGGAGATAGTTGGTTTAGGGTTTACAGCTTGCGATGCATATTATAAGCTCTTAACAGAATTTGTGAAAAGATGAACAGTGCATTTGCTGGTCATGGTGACGCCTCACACTCGCAGATATCAATTAAGATGTCGTCAATGAATATTTGATGAAAAATATGATAATTAGGAGCTCGGTGCTTCTGGGCTGCTAGGAGAAGTGAAACAATGGTATAGATATAAACTGTGTTAGCCCTGTTGGGTATTCATTTTATTCTTTTTTTAAAATTATTTTAAGGATCGGTTTGAATTTACATTGTGCCTTCTCCCCATTACAATTTGAAGGTAACGAAGAAATTGAGACCTATCTTGGTGGAAGTTATGATAAGATATGAGGTTATAATAAAGATAATAATAAAGATAACTCATCCAGACAGACAGAACTAAAATTATAGAAAAAACTGGAGTCACTTTTTGATTACCGATGTTTCTGTATTTTGATTACCGATGTTTCTTTCAATGTGTGTGTGTTGGCCATGTGTTCTTTGCACGAGAGGTCTTGTGGGTCAGTGTATCTTGTCAGTGTGTATAGGGTGTGGCGATGGGGGTGTTATTTGTTTAAAGTGATTGTTTACGAGTGGGGGTTGCTCACCTAGGGCGACACGGTGTTGCTGGTTTGGGTGTTTGCAGTGTTTTTTTTTAGCCTTTTACTACTTTTTGTCTTTTTTCTTGGTCCTTCCGTTTTTATTTTTTTTTTTTGGGGGGGGGGGGGTCACCCGTAGGCTGAAATATTTTGCATTATAAAGGTCAACCTGCCATCAGCCTGGCACTGCCCTTGAATAATAATTATGATATATATTGTATAGTGTGATATAATTTATATTTTTCTTTTTTTTATTCAATGAATGGCAGGGCCCTTGCGAAAAGCAGTTGCATACAACCGACAAGGCCACCCTGATTAAATAAAACTGCAAATGAATAAATATATAAATAAATAAATAAATAAATAAATAAATAAATAAATAAATAAATAAATAAATAAATAAATAAGTAAATAAATATAACTATACTTTTATATTGAGACATACATTGTTTCGTCTTCTCACTATACTGATATTTTTCAATTGCCCATAACTGCGTTTTGAGCTTGTCATCATTTTACACAGAATGAAACAGAAAAAATTCTAATTATGCACGCATCTGACTGAGATTGCTTTTCTTTCCCGTACATGTTTTTTTGTGTGTACATGTACATAGAGTTTTGTTTGCTGATGAATGCTGAAATTTTTTGCACGTCTCAGCAAGTAGTCACTGAAGAAACAAGCACTGAAAAATGCAGATTATAAAATCAACAACACTCCTAAAGACTGAGGAAGATTGTTTGAAGAATAGTTCTGAAAAAGTATGTGATGAGAGCGATTGCTTATTAGAATTACTATACTGGAATATTTACGTTAGCAGTTGACGAAAACATTGTACCGTATAATTTAAAGGATTTGTACATAGCCTAATACGTGTACATGCATTGCATGACAAACTCTCTTATCTCGTCAATTGTCTAGACTTTTGTGAATTCATGATATTATTTCATAAACACGGGTATTATTACAGCATCGATATCACTGAGAAAATTCCCCATTCGGTGGTTTATTTAAGGTGCACAATGTAGGTCAACCCTTATGTTTTGCAAATATTTAATTTGTCGCCGGCTTCAAATATTGACTGATTGATATAGTCAATAATAGAAATGTTACTGTGTATGCACTTGAAACTCGCCTTCAACATGTTCAAGCCGTGATGTGATGTTCAATTAATGATTGTATTTTCAACAAATTAAACAGGCGCCACCAGCGGCCACCAAACATCATACTAACAGCAACAACTAGGAATAATATCATTTTGTATAGATCCTTTGCAGTAACATTTTCTGAGTCCTGTTTTGATAGTGATATGGTTGGAGGAAAGGATACGGGCATATGGAAAGAAGGAAGGAAAACAATACAAGTGACTTAAGAAAAACTGGCAAAGTATCCAAATTTAATCAGTTTTGATATGACGTACCGTTTCTTTGGCATTTATGATGGGGTATTAACATTTCGATATCGTTTCCTCTTCTCCGGACCCCTCTTCCTATGGG
>JZLH01S0213194.1:102242-125442 GCA_001188425.1 Eucidaris tribuloides
CCGACCTGTTCATCTTCTTTCCCGTCGAAACGCTGCAAAAACTCTGCAATTGAAATGCAAGGCTACATTGTTTTTTGAGGGAGACCATCGCCAATCTGACGCGACACGACCGACAACGACCAAGCGGCAGAAAAGAATTCCAACAGGAACTCCGGTATTTGTCAAGGACTACTTAAATTGATGGACAGGGACTTTACCGAATCTCCACCAAAATACTACGATTGAAAGTTTCGAGGTCTGAATACGGGCGAAAGTGGCCAACTGGGTGCTGTGCGCTAAATCTGATTCCGGTGATCAGTAGCCAAGTGTCAGCGATTTCAGGATGCCCGCGGTAATCTGATTATTTTGATCGGTTTTATTTGGTCTATTATGTTATTGCAGAGTATGAATCTGATTAATACTACTATACCAGACTCTTCACCATTTGATTTACCAAGGAATTTTTACACCACCATCCACCACAACACCACCTCCTCTATCACCCCTCACCACTTTCAACCCACTTTCAACCACCACCACCACCACCACATGATTCACCACCACCACCACACCACCACCACCACCACACCACCACCCCACACACCACCGCTGCCACCCACCAGCCACAACTGTCCACCACCACACACCACCACACCACCACCACCACCACGCACCACCACACCACCACATGACTGTTTCACCACCACCACACCACACCACCACGCACCACCCCACCACCACCCCACCACACCACCGCCAGCCACCACCACCACCACAACTGTCCCACCACCACCCCACCACCACCACACGACACCACCACCACACACCAACCACACCACCACCACACCACCACCACCACATCTTACTTCACCATCTACCAACGCACCTTCACTTCACCATCACTACTCGACTTACTGTACCACCACCTTCATCTCCAGCACCATTACACATTTCCACCCACCAGGAAATCACCTCTCCACCCCTTCCACCTTCACCTCCACTCAGACCTGTGCACCCAGCCGCCACCCACCTCCTCCAATGCCATCACCACTTTCATTGCACTATCCGATGTATTAATGGTTTTATATTCAAAGAAAGTCATAACCGATCACGAACCGCCACTAGATTCCGAAATATCCACATTTTTACAATGTAATGTGCATTTTATACCCACAAAAATATGACAAACCATATCATACTTCCACAGATTTTTGCGAAACTATTCAAAGCCAACAAACTGACCAAGGTAAATAACAAACAATTAAAAATACAATACTTTTGGACGATTACGTAAAGTACAATTATTATTTGTGACGAGGTTTATAATTTCATTTGTACTTTATGGTAAACCCTACATGCATGGTAGATACGATGAATCATTACGCTTATACGATTCTGAAAAAAAAATTAAGGGATCTGGTATTTCAAAAAGCTAAGTAGAGGCATTCAATACGTATTTGGATGATCTTGATAAACCTGCCAAATTTGTGCAACGACGTGTTGATCAAAAACGCAGATAATAGCCGCCAAGAGGTACAAATCGATGTAACAGAAACTAACCAAACACAACTAAACTCGTGTTTTGTAAATCCAATGACAGTTTACTTTAGCTTCTTCCATTTTGTGAATTGTTAACAAAATATCTACTAGGTGGATACATATACAACCCACCTTTACCATTACCATCATACATTAAAACCTACCTGACCGTCGCTTATCAGACGGAAAAAAAATGTGAGGTCATGTACAAAGGATGTACCAAAAACTTAATGCATTAGCACTAGAGTAAGATAAACAAGTAATGGTCCATGAGTGCGGTAGAACCGCTTCGTTACAGGATGAATGAGTCCCTAACCCTGTGTAATTGGGACGCCATTGAAACGCCGTTGCTATGACGCTTTGGGCTGTGTGCTACCCACGGGTGCCGCTCATATCCATGTACTGTATGCGATAATAATACGGTATATGTTGTGTGCGTGTGTGGGTGTGTAGTATGTACTATGTACTATAAAACGAATGTTTGTGGTTTGCTGTCTGACAGATTTGGTGTGATAGGATTCAGAAATATATTCTTTCTAAGAGGATCTGGAGTTGAGTGGGATGTCACAACCGGAGTCAGCAATCAGCGCAAGAGCTCTTTATAATACAGAAATACTGGCAGGTAAACTTTAATAGTATTAAATGGTCTGAACTCTTGGTACGGTGTTTCATAGTCTGCCCACAATCAACATTGTGCTGAAATGCATGGTTTGGATAGTGTGTCAATGCCTATCATTGAGGCGAACACTTATTACGGTGGTAATTTATGCACAACAAACTAGCTACTTATCTGAATTGCATCTTCTCAAGTCTCTTGGATGCGTAAAGGAAGTGGTTAAGTATGTAATGGAAGTCTCCCCTGCTTGCCCCGATACCATAAGAACAAATTAAGCAGGGGAATCGAATGTAGGTATATATGTACACAAATCATTGTTTTTAACATTACTAAATAACAGATTAATATACATAGACACTGATGATTAAAAAGATTAACTAACTTAGCAATAGTTGAAGATACGTATATGTAGGCATAACAGTAATAGGGGCTAGTACATGTATTATGAATAATACGGCGTCATGACATTGACAAACTAGAATGCACAAGATAATTATAATTATATATACATTAAAACATATATTAAATATGAGATACTTATATTATTTATATATTATTAATATATTATTTTTTCTTTCAAATTTCGTATTGAATGCTAAAAAGAGTGAATGATGTGTGGAAAACATGGATTAAAGAAATTTTGTGATATTATACAAAACATGAAGATGAATAAATGACCTAAATGATAATGAATGAATGAATAATGAAATGAACATCCATATCAATCAATTTAAAATAAATAATTAGATAAATAAATAAATAAATAATCATGAATGGAATAAATTAATAAATAAATAAATTTATTCTGATTTATTTGAAGTTTTCTTCCTACACGTTAGTCTCATTCAGTTAAAAAACTGCTTTCCATAAAGAGCTCTGTAAGTTTACACCCACCAAAAAATAAAAACACGACAAACAGAGAAATTCGAAATTATCACTGTAACAACAAAAATATCCACGGTAAACATACATTAAAACATAAGAGAAACTACAATACAATTACAGGCGTTAGAAAATGCAAGCATTCTATGCCACGCAAAATAAAGGCCATCTAAATTAACTTTTAATCCGATATTTGAACAATACCATATGAATAGTTATTTAAATTGTGGATAAACAAAGCCAAAAAAATACATAAATAATTACTCATATTACTTTAAAAAACATTTTGAATTGTATATTTTTTGTTCTTACATGTAAATGATATTTGATCGAAATTTATAGTCCTAACCTGGAGACCAAAGGTTAGTAAGAAAAGCTTACATCAGTAAACTATACGAACCGAATGAATTAAATTGGTAATCGTCAGGTGACATATATGTATTGGCCAACTTAGCGGTCCCAACTTGATATATATATTCGGAATTTCTCATTTACACTTTAAATGAGCATAAAGCAGTTTCGCATCGTCAGAGAGTTCATCATCTATGAGATTTGCCCTTTTCGATTGTGTAGGTTTTACAGACATATATCGTGATGTCACCCAAAGATGGAACTGACTACTCCTATCTATGTTACTCTTTCGAGGCGCAGGGGTGCTGCGGTGGAATAATAATTATTAAGAAATAAACTCAACATTATTTGCACCAATTCTACGCAATGAATCGTCAAAATATATGTTGAGCCTAAAGGTTAATGATAAATACCTGTTGGTGTCCAAATCTCCACTATCTTCAGTAATTTCATAATTGCTTTTTTTTTCAGAAACTTCATCATTTATCAATACTTTAAGCTCAGATGGCGGTTTCTGCATTCTGTTTCCACATTATCTCCCCTTTTTATTGACAAATACTTAACGTGATGTCAGAAGGAAACTTTGACGTGTATTGACGGTATCTTGTTATAGTTCTGTTGACAATGTAAGTATCATTTCGAAATGTAAAATGAATTAACATCATTTAATCAATCTACCGTGAAAATTTTGAACAAGAACAACTGCACGCAACAAAAGGCTGTGATGTATAATTTCGATGTATCATTCATGCTAGGATGTGTTGTATGTTTAATAAACCTATACACCGTTTCTATTCTAGCTGAATAAACATTTATTTTTGCCTTCAAAATACAATTCACTGAAAACTCTTATGATTGCGTACTATACCTAGGATGGGCACGCAAGATTTACCGAAAGGAGGGGCGAGGCGGTAGCTGACGGAAGGGCAATTGTACAGTTTATTCCGGCTATCATTCTTGATTGATATTTTGTACAATACCCGATGCCTTGTCAACTTTGGTTGTTGTTTACAATCAAAGTTGCATGAGAACCTGCGCCGTCACTTTGATTATGTTCGTTTGTACACCTTAGACATGAATTAGTTGCTAAATGCAAAATAAAGACATGATTTATATATTATATGTTTATATATTTAAATATCTATATATATTTGTATATTCTATTATATTTATTATTTCCATATATTTATATATATTATAATATATTATGCTTCATTCCGCTTTTACAGACGGCCGCTGAGTTGACCACAGCTCACCCTTTCCGGAGAAACACAACATCTGTCTCTCAGCCCAAGCAGCGCGAACCACAGCGCTCGTAACTCCGCTTCGAGATAGTGGGTCGAAACTCCGCGGATGAGTATGCGTTCATGAGACCCAGGCCGTCAGAAGACCGTGGCCGGATCTCATGCGCAGTTACAGTACGATAGAAACCACGCAAAACTTACCTAGGTAAAGTTGATCAATTGCGGCCAGGTTTAAAATATGAAAGGGTGATTGTTGCAGTTGGGCGGCCGCTCAAAAAAATACAAACGTTTCATTCAACCTTTTAATATGCCATTCGTATTCTTACTATGTCTTTATCAACTTCGCTACATCAGAAAAAAACATCAACCTACTGAATAAGTGTTTATAGTGTCACACATTATGTTTTTTAGATTATTGCGAGGAGCAGGCAGGTATCGCCTCGACATCAGGCCGCATTTATATTTCCAATCAACTTTCTCAAAACGAGTGAAGCGTTTAGAGCATCGTGATTTTTGGGCCATCAAGTAGTTGATATAGGTATACCTAAAAACACAATAAAATATATATTTATCATTTATTCATACACTTTACCAAAACAACGATCGTGTAAAAACCTTGGGGCTTTAACAATTTTGAAATAGTTTCAAAACCGGACACAACATAGGCACCATAATAGCTATGAAAATTTCATTTTTCTTTGTCGTTGTAAGATGGACGACATGACGTCGAAGATTAGACTCAACAGGCCCCATGAGAGACGAATTATCTCACGTAAATTTCTATAAATTGACAGTATTAAATTCATAAACATTGCCTGTGGTGTACCTTCGGACAACTAACATAACAATTTGGCGCGCGGTCTTGGTTAATAAAGAGAAGAATTAACATGCTTCAGTAAACGGATGGACCAAAACTCCAGATTTTATCTAAGTACATCTATATCAGAATATAATCCTTTCTTCTATAGGCTTTACCGATCGTGTTTATATGTTCGTCTCCGCCCAAGAGCAAAATCTACCAATAACTATATAACTCAAAGCTCTTATTTCAACACATCTTCAATTGATGCCATTTCGAACTGTCGCTTCATTTTCTGCTGTTTTTGTCGACATTTCTCAACTTTCCAGCCCGATCGCTGTCGCACGAACGGCAACATAGCGGACGAATCTCAACCTATTAGAGCGGCCCGCTCCATGGATAAACCCTGATCGTACCAATCCCTACCGCCTACAAATCTCTTTACCCCACAAGCTAGACACCATTGTCACCTCGGGACCCCACTCAACATGTATAGGATCTGCTCGTATCGGATCGTTATTGACGATGAAACTCGATAAATGTACATGAGAACATTCGGCTAACAGCCTCGTCAAAATGTCTCTTGTATTTCAACTTGGCCCGCTAGCCACCAATCGACAGACTTTGGGCTTCAGGATCACCGGCGTGTTGGGGACTGCCAACAAGATGCCCAAAGAGTCAATATATGACCCCGTTCATACTATGCCAAAAATCACAGCAGCTCTAAAGGTGATCTACCGTTATGCGCCACGTTGTAGAGTCCTGCTTCGTCTTCTTCTTTACTCTGCACCTCCATTAAATTTGGTTTCGCTTCAAGCGGTCGGATCAACTAAGCTGCTCTTGCTATGGCTGCGTGGCGCCACACCTAGCACTTCTACATGGTGCTGTTGGAATGACTGATTTAAGAGGACCTCTGTGTACATGACCATTAAGACCGCGTGCAAGATCTGCATGGGCAGGATCCTGGTTTCATTCCCCTCCCTCTACCCTGGTGTGCTCGGAACTGAGGGGGGTAGGGTGGTCGTCATATGAGGGGTGCGGGCACAATGACCGGTGCATTTTCTTACAATCCTGTAATGAAAGCACATGTACTATGGCCTGAAGGCTTCATTTAAAACACTGCGAGTCATATGAACTAAAACATGTTTTATGATATAACATTTGTTATGATTCCTGCGACATTGTACGTTGCAACACAAAACTCATAAATTTTTCGGCGTACGTCCATGTGGTAACTTACACTACTTTCCGTAAACCACAACTGCTACCCGACCAATCAAACCTGTTCCCCGCCATTTTATTCTGTCTTCCGTTTCTCGGTTGTCGTTAGTAATTGATTGTTCTTCGATTAGTTGACTTCTCATTTCCTCCGGAATTCTCTTAGCTTGCAACATGCCATTGGACCACCTTCTGTTTATTACTCAAGGATGTTAGGTGCAGCGGGTAGCTTCACTCAGTGCAAACCGAATCTTCTGTTGGCATGGCTGTGTTAGCACACTCAATTTATATATTATTTTTATAAAGTCTTACTTCAGGAAGATAGTGAACGTGGCTCTTATGAGGTATCACGAAGATTCATGTTAAGTATAATTTTAGTATTTTAGGTATAAGCATCAGCCGCTTTTAAGATATGTGGCAGTTGTGCGGCAATCAGCTGTAGCCTCATACTCACTGTAGCTCTAACTTGTACGTCTGTATTTCGACGGAGTCTGAAAAGACGTAGGAATTGTGTAGTGAAATATCAGACCGTGTCCTTGGTGACCGTTGACCTGTTGTGTCACGCTCACGGAATTGCCGCCTCATATTATAAGCATTAAATTTTTCGAATCTGTACGGGAGTTCGATAACTTGAACTAGACATCGTTTGCTCTGCAATGATTTCTTGCGCAAGGATCAGCACTCTTTACGTGACCGCCCAAAGACTCGTATAAGTTTTCACGCTTTACTTTATCTCTTGGGTCTTGCAGTCTGTTGCCATTGAAATGTAAGGTGAGAGGGATTATTGCGTACTTACGATGACCTCGCTAGGGAGACAATCACGCTAGAAGAGCTTTGCCGTTGGAATATAGTGCCCTTTTAATACATGACTGTCGACTTTCGTCATGGGGACTGTTTATTCATTTTCTATACTGCCGGCCATTATACACAAAACGTTGATTATTGTTAGGTAAATTTTATATCCATAGTATAAGTACGCATTATTTCTTCACTTGTTCTATATACAATGACTCTATATTGTATTGATGAATATTATTTTTTTTTTTTTTTTTTTTTTTTTTTTTCATCAATATATGTTTTAAGTACGTATACTTAATTGCATTGCTTGTAGTTACTGACCGCAAATGGGCGTTATGTTATAATGGAATTTCAGGGAGAGTAATGTATGATTACATTTACAGACTTGCGTCTTTGTACACGTATATGTTAATCGAAAGAATTATAGCAGGAGGTTGTTCGCAAGAATCGACAAGTGAAAATCCTGCTAGACAGCTTTAAACAAACGTTAAGTCTCTCAGTGTCAATGTCACGTGATCTGATTGAAGGGCGATTTTAATTTTAGAATACGCTGATATTGATCACAGAGAGAATTAACAGCCATAACATGATTTTCTAGTACATTTGCGTGTTAGCATGGACAGAACACAATTAATGTCAATATTTTATACTGACTTTGGAGTTTTTTTTTAATCTACGGAGAAGGACTTTTCTTTTAAAGCAGGTCACTATTGTCAGTGGACCTGCAATGAAAATTACACTGCTAAAAGCAAGAACTTCGATTAACTGATAAATGAATAAATATTAAAACAGAATATTACATCGGCAATAAGCTTCAGGAATCGTTCTTTCACTTTTTTGTGATGCTTACATTGCCTTAGATATTTGTACCAGAGAGAGAATATCAATATATAATGATCATCATTACCTTGTTGGTATCTGGTTATATTTCTGTGAATACAGTCTATCATGGAAATATGTTTATGGTAAAGAGAGTTTGCGTAGAGTGATCTTTAAAGTAGTGGGAAAAAGTCTGGGAAGGCAATTGGGTAAAATTTTGAAATACAACAACTGAGATTTGTTAGAACAGCTACATAATTGCCGCTTTTACTCTAAAATCAATCGGTTAATCGTACATTGAACTATATAATAAAAGAATTTGAAATATACGTATTCACATTATAGATGAAAATAATACTACGATCACCAGCTGATACTATCACATTTTGTGAACGAAACATTATAAAGGCCCTTTAGTTTTATTTTTAAAACTTGATATTGAAATTGCCCAATAACAAAAACAAAACAAAACCCTAGGGCTCGTCAAAAACACCCCCCAAAAAGAACCGACGTGAAAATGAAAAAATGAATACATGTACAGTAACTATGTGATTTTTCTGCTAGAATGTGTATTACATTTTACTAAGTGTTTAACTGAAACAGAAAATAATTAAATGATCGGATGGAAAAATTACGTCATTGCATTTGAAATGATAATAAGTCACCTGAATTAAAGAAACTTACCCATCAAAATACTTTGATAAAACTTTGATTTTCATTTTGTGGTATAGAATTCGTGAAATTACTCGTTTGGCATTGTGTTATTGCTCGTGTAAGATTCATCGATATTATAGCGATTACGAAACAAATTATGCTACCATCAAAATTGTCATTTCCTATGTCATGGTTGATAACTGTTCCAAAAAACTCAACTATGATTGTAAGTCTACTCAACTGATTTTGAGAATTATGTTTGTGAGATTCTACACTGGAGTTTGCATTTCTTATTAGAATGTATTCTCGTCACATACATTTAATAATTATACGATATTCTATTACAAATCAAACTGGTATGTTACTTGAGAATTTCATGTAATTTGTATATTGACGGTCATGACTTACCCGCTCGTTGCAGATAGCCATGAACAAGAACAAATAACACACACTACACACACACCACACACCACACACACACACACCACGACACACACACACACACACACACACACACCCACACCACACACACACACACACACACACACACACACACACGCACACGCACACACACCACACACACACACACACTCGCACACACCACACACACACACACACACACACACACACACCATACACTACTGCCACACACACTACACACACCGCGTCGCACACCACACACACACACACCACTCTCACTCCTTTATAACACACACACACACACACACACACACACACACACCACACACACAACACACACACGTTGCACACACACATCACACACACCACACACACACCACACTACACACACACACACACACACACAATCACACACAAACACCACACACAAAACACACACACACACACACACACAGCACACACACACACACACACACACACACACACACACACACACACACACGGCGCACTACACCACACACACATACACACACCACACACACACACACACCACACAACCACACACCCCCCCAACACTCCAACACACCACACACACACCCACCCACACACACACACACAGCACACAACACACACTCGGAAGAGTAATGACTAGGAAATATTTTGAAAAAAATATTTATTATCCGATTAAATGACTTTTATACATCAAACATCAGGCAGAGTAGTATGTTTTATCGCTCACTTGTGATGGCACTGTTTATTCAATATAAATGCGTGTTCTTTGCGCGTCAACCATATTGAGTCCCCCGTATAAATCCAGAGCCAACAACGAGTGTTTGTTTCTGTGAACGGAAATTCATTCTCATTTCATGTCGTATTATGACAGCTCGACAAGCAGTTAACTCCCAATGAGGAATAACACATGTGTTACTAATGATAAATCTCTAAAGATCAATGGAACAAAATATTTGTTAATGTCCTAGTGATAACATGGCATACATTATAAAGTAATTCACAATTGTAGAAATCTCAAATATTTTCATTAACTCTCAGTCGCGAAAAATACATTAATTTTAGGTAAGATTGTTTATGTTGAATGCCAACCAAATACATCAAAAATATAATTGAAGCGTCCTAAAGTTTGATTGCCCGAATTTAAGATTAATTATGTACTTGATAGCACTAGCGCGTGGATCTACTATGGGTAATACATCAGATGGCTAAATAATTAGAATCAGACACCTTGTGTAAGCGGAGGACTGAATATACAACTTTCATCTGAGCGACATAAAATTGACACTGCCGTAAAGTTAAATGGTTAAGAGTAAGGAATAAGAACACACATGTAATTAGATTATATTCTTAGACATTTATGTTTTTTTTTTCAGAGTCACTAATAATATTAAAACAGACAACAACAACAACAACAAAAAAGAAAACCCCGATTGATTGTTGGGTGCAGCGTTTACAGAAGCACACAAGTATATCGCATCTCAATCACTGGCCTGGGAATGAATCGGATTGGTTTTTTTCTTTTAAATTCTCGGAGTGGAATAGCTATTAAAGCTCTTAGAAGGGTTAAAACAGGCGTAACATGATTGGAGGTAGTCCTCAAACATGCGGTTAAAATTGGTTTGTTAAAGAATGTTGACCATTTTAAAGAAAAGAGACTACCATCTATCCGTTCTGTGACAGACACATTTGTCGTGTAAGCCTTTCTATGGCGACTCAACTTTCTATCGGAATACGACGAATTAATTCTAATACAGTATGTTCATGCTTATTTCTCCTCAAGTAAAACACATTTAAGACAATTCCCTGCCGCAGCCAAGATGTTGAACCTTTCCAGGTAGTGTAAATGTTCCTAACTGTTCATTTGATTTTCTTACGTAATTTCAATTGTTCCTCAATCATGTCCTTAACCGGCCTGATTTGAATCCCGTCAACCATGGCCTATATGTGTTTGTTGATTTTTGTTACAAGAGCGTTTCCACACTGCACAAAGAGTCCATTATTTTGAGACTGTTTAAATGCTTTACTTCACATTAGTTCTCTACTCCCTGAATACTCTATTAATCGTGCACCTATATAATTCAAAGAATTATGAATGGTCGCCTATATTTATAGTCTTTCATTTTAGGGTTTCTGTTCCTAACGCATACAATTAAGCAACTGTACACCCTAAATGACTTCGATTCATTAATATTGCCGAACATTTACCAAAATCAGAAAGTTTAGGTTATTAACCTCAATAATCTCACAGCCGTGAAACGCCATACAAGATCAACAGTGTTTAGTTTCAACGTGGTCTAGGTCAATTCTTGGTAAATTTGTCGCGTAAAAATGTAATAGCCGCCCTCTTCTGTCTGAATGATTGAACGGGCAAAATGGTTGTTTATTTTCCGTGTACTATGGAGAAAAATATCACTGCCAATCACATTCCACTCGCAAACCTGGTATATCCTTATTATTTCATCACATTAACTTTACATCACGCACATTTGAGCAAATGCACCCTTTGGAAGTACACCGCATGCCGAAAAACTGCGGTGTCAAACTTAAACCCAGCGATGTTGTCTAACACAATGTCAGATATAGACGTGGCTGCTGACTTTCGACCACCTCTGACATTCATTTGGAACACCGAAATAATTTCTTCAAACACCAAAAGCGTTTTACCACTTTTACACTCTAAGAGTATCACATTTCAAACTCCGAGTATGTTATTAATTAACACAAGGAGTGTTATATCTATATGCAAATAGGCAGATGGGAAGATACTATTCTTAGATACCAACTACAATATTCTAAGCGCCTTCATTTCTAAATCTAAATTTCATGGTAATGCTTTATTTACTTTATTAAACAATCAACCATTAGCTCATTGTGAAGCCCGTGAATTTCTTATGTAGCTTGTGTATCAGCCTCGGCACGGCACCAGAATAACTCCAATACTAGCAGAATTGAACGCTGTTGTTTCTCACAAGTGTTAAAAAAAAAGACAAACCGTCTCCAACCAGTTTAGACACACCCGAGCAGGTGGTTACACTTGAATTATATTTTAAGCTATTTGGATCATGATAGGTATTTTTTGACTGTCTCTATGTCAATGTCCTTTAAAACCAAGAATTATTACGATTTTATCACCGAATATGCCTATGATTAACGCGCCAAAGAGTGCGTAAAATCAAACAAACACCATCATCTGGCTAATACATTGGGGCCATCACGCCGCGGATGTAGAAATCAACATTCCAGCCTTTATTTGTAATCATTATCTTTCAAAATCTCATGATAAGTGGAAATTCCCTATTTCTGAACTTTTATGCATTTTTCTTATTTTTTTTTTTTATTGCTAGCATTTTAACTGTTCTTGATATTTGGGGCAATGAATCAGTTGTACACAAAACAGTGAGTTTTGCCGGGACCAACAGAATTTATAAAGTACGACTGTGTCGAGATTTCATGAATTGAAAGATATGCAATAATTATAAATTACAACCATACGACTCGCACATATCTATTGTATTTGTTTTTCATACAAACGACTGAATCTGAGTTGGACGTTAAAAGGCATCGGCATTCATTGGGGAAAAGTCAAAAAGAATTTGTCATTGCGCAAACAAATACGTATGTTAAAACATTAGTGCATAGACGTGCCGGAACGAATCTCCTGGCTGGAAGAATGTGTCTTGAATTTGTTTACTTGTGGAGAAACAAGTGTTCATCTACCAGTATTGAATTATTCTGATATCCCGAAAGAAATTGATCCCATACAAAGCTAGACAATAAATTCGCCTTGATTGTTTAAATAATATTAAACATTATTTTGACCATGAAATCTAGCAGCAGAAGTCTTGAACAGTATACTTGATTCTAGAGTAGTTTTATCCAAAGTAAGGATTTCTTCCAATCCTGCTATGTCCTTTGAGCTTGAATTAATTTGTCACCATGTTGTTTTCCACAGACACATATTGTGCCTATCAAGAATAATACCAAGTTGGATAATATACTTTTAATTTTGTCTTTGATATGTAGAAGTAAATGCTTCTACTGTAAGTTTACAAAAGTGTGATACTCGGAAATAATCACCTTGCAGAAAAAAAATAAACATAGGCGTTTACTATGTACAGTAATAGAAATATAAAACTTTCAACGTAACTACATGTATGGACAATGGAAAGACAAGAACACACACAAACACACGCGCGCTTATGCACAATAGTTGAAAATAGTGGCTTTGAAAAGGTTTTTATATACATCACGTCTAAACCAAGTTCGACCGATAGTGGAAAATTACAATAATATGTACACACATTGAACCCGATTAAATCGATTTGATTTGCAAGAGTGATACGTTATGTACAATGTCGCAATAACCGATATGAATAATTTGAAGAGTTTATTTCCGAAAGGCGCTAAATTCCTTTTCCACCCAAAAAGAGTTATTACTATAAAAGAACATAATCTAACTCTGTCTCTTGCTACATAATGATAACTGGAACGAAATTTCCTAAGTGAAGTGAAATACTGTGTATTTTGCCCCCCCCACCCCCACGAAAAAAACAGTTTCTACAATAAAATTTATATAAAAAAATACTGCTCTTTTCCTCGAAGCCGATTATAATTCGAGTTTTCCAAACGTGTGTAGAAACCCTGACAAACAAATTCGCTGTTTTCCGAAGTCAACAAAATGGGTTTAGCGCCTTTTGAAACTAAGTGCCTCATTTATACAGTGGCGGTCGAAAATATCGTCACGTTACAAATGGCTACTAACGCGTTTTCTGAAACGAATTCGTTTCAATAAACTCAACGCACTCATTTACTATACGCTGACTTTGCGTTACGTCGCGTTTGAACATCGTTTCCAGAGACGCGTTTGTAACGTGTCGATATTTTCGACCGCAAGAAGTCTTTGCAGTAAATCTCAGTTGGACGGATAATTTGCTACATTAATACTGACATTAGGAATTAACAGAGAACAAGAGTTATATGTGGGTTAAAAAGTTACCCTCCCATCCCAAAATTCAAGTTGGTTAATATCATAGGCTTGGTATACAAAGAGGTTGAGGTAGGGGTGCGTGCACAATGAGGATGAAAATGATTATTTCTGAAGAGGGGAAACCCAAGATCATTTTGACTTGTCGTAAGTCAAGACTTGAATGCACAGGAATGTGGTATCCACGATTTATAATCTTGAACTCAGCAGTGAAAATAGTTTACTATCAAGAACAGTGGATACCTGGATACTGCTGGATGTGTTATTATTAGATTATTACTATATCAGAGAATTTTTTTGTGCGGAATCTGTTTAAAGTTGTCCAATGATATCATAATCGCCTAACTAGAAGTGTCAATAATAATAATAAAAAAATATAACAATAACTACTACTACTACTATTAATGATTTAAAAGCGAAAATGACCAGCCTTTAACCTGCCGAAAAAACACATTGCCGTTCACACTGTGTTTACATTGTGAAGGCAGTGTGAAGACAGTGTGAAAACAGTGTGGCACTTTGTGGATTTGGTGCATTTTCACAGTGTGACCCTGTGATCACTGTGTGGTCTTAAGAGGTCAACATGTGACGACCCTGTGATCACTGTGTGGTCTTAAGAGGTCAACCTGTGACGACCCTGTGTTTTTGTTCAGTCCACTACGTGGATTTGGCTCATTTTCACAGTGTGACACTGTGATCACTGTGTGGTCTCAGATGTCACACTGTGACGACCCTGTGATTTTCTGGCCACTGTGTGGATTTCGTGCATTTTCACAGAGTGACACTGTGAATACTGTGTGAACACACTGTGACAACGACGTGTTCTTTCCGGCAGGGTATGATGATAACGATAATATACAGGTAACGAACAAAAGTTTGATATATGGGTAACTTTATCAGTCTTTTCTTGAACCTGTGTATTATTTTCGGTATATTCACAAGTGAAATGCAAAACTTGTCATTGTGTGTCAAAGAGCTGGTTACAGTCCACAGGAAACGCTCCTAAAGTAGTATTCTCACTGAGCGGCGAATGCTGTAGCTATGTTTGGATTCACCAACTTTTCTGCCGAATGTTGGCGAATATCATGCAGGGTTCGCCACTGTCATCATGAACATTTAGCGACGCTGAACGAAAACTTGCAATAAAAGATAGTTGCCGACTGTTAGCTATACTGTAAGCAAATGTTAGCTACATGTTTGTGTGTGTGAAGATTAGCAACTACATGTCAGTCCTTTGCCACTACTTGAGAACGTTTGGAACCTTTTGTCTACTCCTGGTAAAGTACTAGGCAAATTTATTAACCCAATCCTATAAAAAGAGTGAGCAAACCTTCCCCAACATTTAGATATCTTCGACCACCGTCAAAGATATGTTCAAATGGACAATTTACAAAATGTTCTCACTTGACGAGGAAGAGAACTCATCAACTTCTAAGACAACATCTTGGGGGTTCAGCAGCGGCCTCCTGGACTGGAGGAAGTTCTTCCTTAGCCGAGGCCTCGATATGGACGCCCACGACCGCCAGGAGAGGGCCTTGCCTCCTTTGAAGTGTCTTGTTTTCTCGGCATGACGATCAATGTGGCATTCAAATGGTCTCAATGAGTCGAGTTTTAGAGAGGAAACGTGGTCTTGTGGTCACTAGCATTGGTGCATCATAGAGAACATCAATGACACGTCTTACCTTACGACTGTTTTGCAGACGTTTGCAACTGTTTGCGAAATTTTGAACATGTTCAAATATCTTTGCGAAAAGGAAACTGTTTGGGACAATAAAAATCAAAACTGTTGTCGAACTTTTTATGAAACCTGACGAATTCTCAAATTCGCTACTTTAGCAAGCGTGCACCACTCAGTGAGATACTCCGAGTAATGACTCCTAAGAATTGATGATGTCGGTAAATCTATATTCTCTAACATGAAGCATGAAAGGAGAAAGGCAAATTCGTATTTTTAGGGAGTACTTCTCATTATTCGTCTGATTACACAATGAATATCGTCGACTGATCATGAAGATCCGTTTCTTGCTAATTTATGGAATGTCAAAGAAAAGCAAATTGCTCTGGATGTTCCACAGCGAGCCATTATAAAGCAAATGACTTTCAATCCCCCCCCCCAAAAAAAATCATTCGTTTTACTCCGTAGGACTTTAACCTTTTTTCTGCGTGTCATGCCAAACACTTTCCAGGATCCCCACCGTTCCTTTCCAGTTTTTTAGCTTTACAATACAGCTGGATAACGTAGAGGGCAGTGCTTATAGCGACCGCTGACAAAGACAGTCCCACAATGAGCTGTATGGCCAATGCCGACGCGTAAGTTGTGCATATCATTTGAAACGGCTTTACTTCCATAAAACCCTGGTCTTGAAATTTTCGTGGCGACGCACACTTCATTTCCTCGATGGTGTAATACCAAGGGTAAAACTCGCCCGTCGTGATCGCATCACACATGTACCTGATTTTGCAGTCACAGTGCAACGGATTTTCATAGAGAGTAATATTTCTGAGTGACGGCATTCTGGCAATATTTTTGGAAAGAGTTCTAAGGCTGTTGTTGTGTAGCTGAATGAGCCGTATATTTGGCGAACCTTCAAAGGCTGATGGATCTACGTATTTAATCTTATTGCCATCAAATGCTAGAAATGTGAGTTCACTCAAATTGGAAAACTGTTGTTCCACTGACTCCAACCGATTGTCTCGAAAATCAGCAACGCCGAGGAAACTGTTTGTCCTAAAAACATCGGGGTATAATTCCGTAAGGGAGTTTCTACGAATGTAAAGCTGTCGTAACGAATAGGCTCCCAAAAGCGTTTCGTTCGTTAAATATTGAAAAGAATTATCAGTGACATCTAAAACACTGAGATAGGTCCACGTGAACGTCCAAGCGAATAACCTATCAAGACGATTCGAACTTAAGTCCAGCTTTTGGATGTAGCTAATGTTCCTGAAAGCCGCTGGCTCTACCAAACTTATTTCGTTGTTTGAAAGTACTACGTGCTCTAGTCCTCCGTGAAAGCAAAAATTCGGAATACTCTGAATGTTGTTGTAGCTTAAATTAATGACCGATACACTGGGCATGTTGCGAAAGGCATCGCATGGGATTTCCCTCAGCCCGTTGTTTGCCACGCCCAACCGCTGTAAATTATAGTATTGCACGTATCCGTCTCGTGGTAGGAGATGCGGTAATTGCGTGTGATCCACAACGGCCCCGTTCATTTCTAGCGTCCACAGGTTTGATATGGAATTCATCCAACTGGGCGAAAGCTCGTCGATTCTATTCGTGGACAGATTGAGGTCCTCCAGATTTGTCAGAGCCATGAACGTTCCATCATGGATGGCGGTGATAAGATTATAACTCAGATCTAAACTCCTCAACTCCGTTAACGAGTCAAACAACCCCGGAGGTAAATACGCGATCCCATTCACGCTAAGATCCAGCACTCGAAGTCTTGTCACGTTTTGAAAATCTGCAGATGTCAGTATGTGGATCAAATTTGACGTGAGAACGAGTTCCTTCAACGAGACTGCAGAAGATATGGCACGTGGAATGCGATCAAGCATGTTGTTGCTGAAATTCAGACGTCTGATTTTCTCTGCCGTTTCGAAGGCGTCTTCTGAAATGGCGCGAATGTTGCTAAACACTATGTCCACTCTTCTCAAATTCGGCAACTTTTCTTCGGACAGCGGTGTGAGAACGGTCATATTATGACCCGCCATAAACAGCACCTTCACGTACGTGGGGATGTCTACAGGGGTGTAGGAATACGAAAATAACCCATTCCATTCCGCCGGCATGCAGCGTACGGTCTGTTGTCGAGAGTCACAGGCACATGAGTAGGGGCAGGATGAACTCGTTACTGCTTTCGAGGTTTCCATGGATACGACAACAACCATGAGCACACTTACTAACGCCCGGTACGGCAATGTTGACATCCTGCATGACATAGAAAAAAAAGAAATGTGTCGATTCAATGTGGCAAAATTAGATTTACAACATCATCAACAAATACTACCATATTAAAAATTACTATTACTACGTACCTGTAGTAACCATACTCCAATGCAAACTCAAGCGTTTAAAGAGAACAAGAACTGCACAAAAGTTGGACTTTGACAAGCTGTCCAATCCTGAAATTCGACTTCAGTACTCCGTACAAGTTAAACATCGTTTTGAATGTCTTGATGACGAAGGGGATGAGACACATTGGGATACATTGAGAGACATTTTAGTTCAAACAGCCCAAGAGACCGTACCAAAGAAAGAGAGAAAGGTGCATCAGAAGTGGATGACCTAAGAGATACCGTCAATGATGGAGAATCGGCACTGAGAAGGTTAGAGATAGACAAGGACAGGAATACAGTGAGTTAAACAAGCAAATCAAGAAAAAGTGTAGAGAAGCAAAGGAAAGATGGTTGAACGATCAATGTAGCAAGAAAGAAGGGCACTTTGGAAATGATCATGGTGTGTATGAGAGAATTGATGAAATCTCCGACAGAAAGGCAAGTTGTTCAAGCTCTGGATGCATAAAATCAAAGACAGAAACTTGCTTGTTGAAAACGATCTAATTTTGAACCGTTGGACAGAGTATATAGGAGAGCTGTTTCATGATGTCAGAGAGGAGATACCAGTATTTTCAGAATATCCGGATGGCCGAACAGCCATTAAAGTCCGAACAGCCATTAAAATGATGAAACGGAACAAGGCAGCTGGCCCAGATGGTGTGGTGGTAGAAATAATTGATGCTCTGAAACAGATGTCATAAATAAGATACATAAAGATGGTAAGTTTCCGGAAGATCTGGCCCAATCCATTTTCATCCCAATACCAAAGAAACAAGGTGCAGTAGACTGTGAGCAGCACCGCACAATCAGCCTTTCGAGTCATATCACAAAGATCATCTTAAGAATTTTGCCACAAAGAGCACGCAGCAGGATAACACCAGAGATAGGAAATCAGCAATTTGGATTTGTAAAACATGCAAGCATCATAAACGCCATATTTGTTTTAAGAATCATGACAGAAAGAGCCATAAAAATGCAAAAGGATGTCTATGTATGCTTTTTCGATTATACAAAGGCCTTTGATAAAATTAGACATAAAGAATTGTTTGAGGATCTCAACAAATTGGACCTGCATGAAAAAGACCTTCGTCTACTTCCAAGTTTGTACTGGAACCAGTCAGCATGTATCAGCGTTGATGGAGTATTCAGTAAATAATATTGAAAGGGGAGTAAGGCAGGGGTGTGTGATGTCTCCAGATCTTTTTAATTACTACAGTAAACTGATCCTGAGGGAATTGGAAAAGGAGAGGGGACTTAAAATAGGAGGGCAAAGCATAACAAACCTGCGATACGCAGATGACACAGTATTGATAGCAGAATCGCAGGAAGACCTTCAGAGGATGTTGGATGTGGTTTTTACAGAGAGTGAAGGAAAGGGATTGTCAATCAACTGCAAGAAGACAGAGTACATGGTTATTTCCAAGAAGAAGGACACTTCAACGTAAAACATTAAAATAAGTGACAGCACCATCAAACAAGTATCATCTTTCAATTACCTTGGTAGTACCATAACAGATGACTCCAGAAGTGCAAAGGAGATTAAAAAAAGAATAGCACTAGCTAAATCAGCCTTCTCAAAGTTGGAGAAAATCCTAAGATGCAGGACGCTAAGAATGGAGACTCGATTACGAGTACTTAATTGTTGCATCTATCCTATGCTGGTGTATGGAAGTGAAGATAACATCAGAAAGCATTTGGAGAGTTGTAAAATGGGGTTCCTCCGTCGAATGTTGAGGATTCCATGGACGAATAGAATAATAACCAATGAAGAGGTTTTAAGAAGAGCTGGAGTGGAGAGAAGGCCGATTATGGAGATAAGAACCAGGCAAATGAGTTTCTTAGGACATACAATCAGAAAGGACGGTTTGGAAAATCTAGGATTGTCAGGAAAGATAGAGGGAAAGAGGGGTAGAGGAAGGAAACGAATGAATTGGATGACCAGTCTGAATGCGTGGATTGCAGAGAGAGGTGCAGGTCAGCGGGAGGTGGAGCTAATTCAAAAGGCTAGGAACAGAGATTTGTGGCACACCATGATCGCCTACCTTTCCGGATATAGCACTTAGAGAGAGAGAGAGAGAGAGAGAGAGATTGTTACTACTACTACTGCTGCTATTTCTGATGATACTACTTCTTCTCCACCTCCTCCTTCACGGCGGTAAAGTTGCCTTCCTGCAGGAACGCCGCAGTAACATAATGTGCTACTGAACTTGAATAACAGATAGAATTAACTGGGATTCGAACCACGAATCTCCCAAAAGATACCTCAGGGTACCCTCCACTAGGCCACTACGTGACCCCTGGATGCCGGGGTGATGAGGATGCTGCAGCACCCCAGACTTTTCTGTAGGGGTACAGCACCCCTAGAAGAAGATAGAAACACATGTGTAAAGAATGTTTTATAGGCCCTTGGAAGCACTCCTACAAAATTCGTTCCCTGGGCCCTGCGTGGATGAGTATTATAACGCATTCCCTAAAGGTGGAAGCGTTGTCGCTAGTGGATACGAGCGATGATCAATTCGAAGTCTTGGCGGTTACGTCCTTGGCTAAGGCACTTCATCCTCATTTCCTCATCTTTCGGATACGACGCATATTTAACCCACCAGATATCATCGTAAAAAGAATAGTGCAGTGTGGTGTGGTAGCCACCTCTCTACTTACATTTCGGCTATAATGCCATTTCATATCGGCATGCTTTCACATGTCTATCATGCATCTATCTATCTATCTATCTATCTATCTATCTATCTATCTATCTATCTATGCATCCATCTATATACTTTAATCATCTTTCTATATCTATTCTATACTTTGTCTTAATCACTCACTCACTCAATTAATCAATCAATCAATTAATCAATGAATCAATGTATTCATCCATCTATCTATCAATCGATCAATCTATCTATCTATTTATTCATCTATCATCTTATCCATCAAATCATTAAAGACTAAGAAGATATTTGGTTTTGGGTAATTACCTGAATATTTAGTTTGTTGTGGCTGATGCAAGCTAGAAATGTGTGTCATGTAGCAACGGATGCAAGTGGAAAAGATAGACCAAACTTCTTGTCCTGCTGATCGTAGCCATTATGTCGAGGGATCCGGTGGCTGATGGGATACACACGTTCATCAGATCGTTATCTGTAGGTAGAAAAAATAAATGAGCTAAACGTTTAAATATTTAAAGGGAAGTTTACATTACCTCCATTCTTTAAATGGAAACAGAGGAATCAGAGAAACTGAAATGTGAAAGCTTGAAGAAATGTCGACAAAGAATACTAAATAAAGTTAGTTTACATCAATTTGGAGATCTTAATGTAATTTACGAGTATTATCATGTATACATTGATATCACTGATTATTTGTCTGATTATTTATCTGAAATGTGAAAGCTTGAAGAAATGTCGACAAAGAATACTAAATAAAGTTAGTTTACATCAATTTGGAGATCTTAATGTAATTTACGAGTATTATCATGTATACATTGATATCACTGATTATTTGACTGATTAGTAATTGATGTAAGCTTGAAGAAATCTCGAAAAGAATACTAAAAAAAGATAGTTACAGCAATCGTCACAAAGTGTAATACACAATGCTGTGACATGCTCTATTACACCTAATTGAAGTCTATAAACATTACACGAAAGTCTATTATTAAATAAGTAATTCTTTACAAGTTACATTACTAGTATGCACACATTATTTCAAGTTTACAATATTTATCAGCACATACATGTGTAGGTACATTTTAGGTTGTCTTTGGATAAATAGCGCATGATAAACAACATTATAAAATACAATTATTGAGTGTTCGTAATGCACATCAGGTGAAGTGATCAGATACATTTGATATAAACGTTATGGTTACAACCTCATTTAGCAGATATTTAGCACCTACGCAGTTGTGTGGCTTCGGTGAACGACTGTAAGATATTAAAGGAAACCTTTCGATGAGTCTGAGGTGTTATCGCATAGTTGTAGCTCCAAGATTACGATGTGTACAAAGTTTGAGAATTTAACGTACTGACTGGAAAGAATAATCACAACACATCAGCATAACAAGAAATGAAGGTATACATACATTTTACATAGTTGCAAGGGATTCCATGATATTCATTTTGGAATTATTCTCTTCAGCTTTTGTCTACAAGTAACAGAATAAATGAAGTATAAGGTACACAAAACAAAACATATATTATAGAACACTGTAAAAAAATTACCGTATTTTTTACGGGGAAATTACGGGGAACCGTAAAAATAGTTACGGCTATTTTACTGTAATTGTTACGGTTTTACGGTAAACCGTAACAATTACAGTAAAATAGCCGTAATCATTTTTTACGGTTCCCCGTAAAAATACGGGTAATTTTTTACATTGAATACACGCACACAAACATATACACTCACAGAAAAGGTGAGTAATTTGACTCATTTGTATATAATTTTAGTGAGTCAGGTGAAAATTGACTCACTAGCAACAATCAATGAGTCTCCATTGACTCATTTATGTTTCACCAGTGAGTCATAAATGAGCTGACGCATTTTGCAAATGCATCGTCTGACTCACATGGTCGTAAGAAATGAGTCAAGATCGACTTTTGATGCATCTTTAAGATTAAAGTGAGTCAACTTGAAAGACGCGCGCGCACGAAAGCTTTCGTGACGTCATCCTAAATGGGCATTCTTTTCGCTAGTCTAAGTTTTAGACTGTTCTCTTTTTTGCTCTAATCGTAGACGAGTGCCTTCTCTCGGGGTAAATTAAAGAGCAGTCTATGACTCAGACTATCTTTTCCTCGTCGACGTCACCATTTGATCTGCTGTTC
>JZLH01S0213206.1:9203-20135 GCA_001188425.1 Eucidaris tribuloides
AACGGTTTACCCTTGACCTGATCTTGACATGTAAATTTGGTCATGTAATTTGGCTTCAGTCATGAGATATACAGAAAATCCGTTTTTTTAACTATGACGTCATAGATGACGTCACGGATGACTGGTCACATTGACAAGATGTCATTTTTGAGAACTTATCATGACACTTCATCATGAAAATTTGCAACATCCCAGGACATGCCAGTCACGAAATATGGACTACATTTGATTTTCATTAATGACGTCATAGATGACGTCATCGAGATTAAAATAACAAAATGACGCATGAAATCTTATCTAGGCATCATAACCTTGGTAGAAATCTGGGCAATTTCTAAGCAGAAAATGCTGGTCAAAACTTTGGAACCAATCTTGAACTATAGGGAAAATTTGTATTTTTACCCCAAAACAATAATAATTGACATGTTTTAACCCAAAAGTGGCTGATCTAAACAAAATACTTGAAAATAGGCAATTAAGACTGCTTCTATAGGAATCAGCAGCCTCTTTTCCATTTGTCATGGCTGTTCCACCTTACTCAGGCACATTTTTTACTCCCAAAGCTGATTTTTTTACCCCAAAATGCTAAAAATCAACTTTTTGCCCTAAAACTGGCATATTCATGAAAACGTTACGAGTGCGGTCAATAAGAGTGTCTTTTTCAGATTCAGCACACAATTTTACATAGGATTAGATTGTCACACCTTACCCAGTATGTATTTTGGTTAGTTCCGATGATGAAAACGAATTTTAACTAGAGCAGCTTTAAAGCATGACACTCAAGCTGGTGGAATCAAAAAGTGCAAGGACAAACGATGCAAAGCTTGTCCATACATAAAGGAAGTCGGTGAATTTCTTTTTAAAGGGGCATCTACCAAATTTGTCATAAAATATGATTTTACATGTTGTACCAAGAATTTCTTATACTGCATAACATGCAACGGTTGTGGAGAACAATACATAGGGGAAACTGGTGATACTCTTCGCCACAGGTTAACAGTACACAGACAAATCCGCCAGAAAGAATACAGACAATTATCTTTAAGCAACCATATTACTCATGTGCTGGACCGCAGGAGCCTAACTTTATAATAACACCATTTTACAAAATGAGAGATGGCGATAGAATGAAACGAATATTAAAGGAGATACAATTCATCGAAATTTACAAACCAAGTCTGAATTCAAATGTTTAGATATAAAATAATCTAAGACCATTGATAAAACGTCTATAATCATGTGCTAATCACCGGATACAACTATCCCACCTCCTCCCCCCTCCCCCTATTTCTATCCATGTCGTATGCACACAAAACCCTTAGCAGTATCTGGTTGAATCGACGAGGTAAGACAAAATTCGGTTGCAGGCGTGTCGATACTCCCAAGCGATTAAGCTAACCGCACGGGTGCAGATGCCAGGCACTGATTTATGGCGTGAATAAACACTAACCATTCCGACCTTGATTTGGTGGTAATAAGAAAGCAATTACACTTTTTTCTCTCGAGTGGTTTTCTTTTCGAAGTATCTGGATCTTATCGTGCACAGTAATCATTTGTTGACACGTTAACTGTTTTGTTGTTCACTGATGTATTGAATTTTATTATACTTGTATATGTACTAAGCTATATTATATATACTGGCAATTTGCCAGGTAATGTAATCACTTCACTGAAGAAATTAAATGAAAGCGCTTGTGAAGTATATTTTGCTAGTACATATCTGGCTTCTATTTTCTCGTCTTTCTTGTGTATTTATATATATAATACTATATGATTTTCCCTTAATAATATAATTTTGATTTTTTCTTGTTTTCGTTTTCAATCTTTGTCACAACCATGGCCACTGACTGAAGAGTGTGACAACCTGACTGTTGGTTCTTTCTAGGCTATTTCAACGCGTTATGCGTATTAAACTATTTTGTTCACGACTTGTTATCACGCCGAAGCATTCATATTTATTATTATATATATATGTATATATATGTATATATACATGTATATATATATGTGTATATATACGTATATATATGTATATATATATACATGTATATTTCATGATATTTTAAAGATTGTGTAACACACACACACACACACACACACATATATATATATATATATATACACGTATATGTATATATATGTATCAAACCACAATCGCATTTAACTATTGCATACAAAAAGTAAGAGGAGAAGAGGAAAGCTGAAGAACAGGAAGAGGAGAAGAAGTAGAATTATTGACTTTAAGTTGAAGCTCAGTCCCACCCAGTCATCCCCATGTCAGAGTTCCACTCTAGCCAACACTTGCTTTCACAACACACGTGCATGTCTGTGTATACCACCGCCCCCACATCCTCCAAAAAAAGAAGTAAATATACGCAACCACATCCGCGCACGCACGCACACAAACATAAACACACACAAAGGTCACACATACACACACGCATGCACACAAACGCTCAAAGGCACAAAACCGTACACACATACATAAAGGAACAACACATACACCAGCAGACAGACAGACGCAGACATACACACATACAATCCACAACTAACGAACACAAAGAGAGTTTGAGCATAGTCATGCCTGGGTATGATGAGATATGTATGTAATTATTCACGAAGCATGACCATTTATTAATGTTATTTTATTATTATTTCATTATTATTTATTGTTATCGTCTCGCAAAGGGGCGGATCAATGAATTCACACGATTTTTTTTTTTTGGGGGGGGGGGAATATAGTCCTATCAAAGATCCCACGTCATTTATGTTGGGCGTCACTTGAAAGTAAGCCTGTATTTTGTTTGCGAGAACAAATTCACTTGGCACTCCAGCCGCTTGGATACTTGGAGCAAGCACATAAAGGATTAATACTGGGTCCATTTGCATTATAAAGCGTCCTTACGGGAGGAAAGTCTGTCATAGGTTCTGCCTTTTTGGATTTTCTTAGCATTAAAATTGCAACAAGATTGTTGAACTGGTACTGAATCAAGAAGTACATCCGAGAATTGTAACTTACCGCTTTCACTCTCATGGGAAGACTGAGTACATTGCATAGAAGAAGAATCTCCTTGCTCAGCAGAATCTCCTTGTTCAGCCTTAGTAGGAACTTTATCTTTCTCTTGGGTAAAAATGAACCAGTCAGAAAAAAATGATCAAGAAATATAATATGCTCAGTAGAACATGTATGCGAAGTCAATGCATTTAAAACTTGTATAACTTCTTACAATTTGATTAATTCACAAAATGATAAATGTTAAAAGAAACTTCTATAAAATAACAATGGAATATTTAACTGGTAATCATTAGGCCATTTAGGGCACCGTGCTCAATTAAAAAAAATAAATTCTGTATTGATAAGTTATTTTTTTCTCTTTCATGGTTCGGCTGAGCTGGTGGCGTTGAAACTTAACTTTTTTGAGGTTGTTTAGATTGGATAGCCACTTTTATTTTCAAAAGTAGAAATGGATAAGACCAGATTACTGAACTGTTAAAAAGAAACAAATAATAATAACTGATTTCTTTTCTTATACATTAACGCAAATGCGAAGTCAAGATAAAGATGTGGATTTTTTTTTATTTTGACCTGATCACAGAATCATGCTACGTCGATTATTTAATTACAAATATTATTTTATTAAGGGAATTGATTTGAAACAATCAATCCAGGCATTATTCCAATTAGTAGCAATAGAAGTTGCTTAGGAATTAGAAATTGATTGTATAAATCCTTTATTAAAACGATAAAACTTGCAATTTTTCCTTCAAGTATATTGAAACAATCATTTTTAAAATACTTTTTCGACTGTTGTCACGTTAAACATTTCTTATGGATTTATTCTTATTTAGTATTTAGAACATAGATATAAACACTTGATCTACATCCGCGAACAGTACGATGATGATGATGAGACGAGTGAATCACATAAAAAAAAATATGAAATAATTATAAATGCGTCCATAACACCATACTGTCTCTACTATGATTACATTTTGGAATTAGAAATTTACACATAGCGATATCACAACAAATTATATAATCATAAATACACACACACACACACACACACACACACACACACATACACAAACACACACAATACACACACACAAACACACATACACACACACATATATATATATACATATATATATATGCAATTAATATTAACTTGTGGATGGTTTTGTAAATTATGTATAGCGAATCACAGAAAAGTGTACACTTATGTTGTTTTATAGTAATTATAAAGTTATCTGAATACAAAAAATACAGTGTATCAATAATTATGTTATTCTTATCCATCCCGAAGATTGGAGACCAATGAACACAACC
The DNA here is from genome assembly GCA_001188425.1 of Eucidaris tribuloides. NCBI lineage: Eukaryota > Metazoa > Echinodermata > Echinoidea > Cidaroida > Cidaridae > Eucidaris > Eucidaris tribuloides. The sequence continues at coordinate 13,537 of JZLH01S0213206.1, forward strand.
CTCCGCTGAGAGTGAAGGATATAGTGATTTACAGGATCTACGCCGATTCCGTTTAACATGTATGTTGAGCCTAATGAACTATTCAACCTATGAATTAATATCATTGCATTTGATTGCGAGAAAAGATACACCTGGCCATCCTTTGGCTGCTTGGATACATGTACCTAATATATTACGGACTAATGCTATGTGAATTTGCACTGTAAAGCGCCGTTGCGAAAAAGACGTCTGCCGCTGAGGAAAATTAAACTTGAACCATGAAGAAGCCAAGTCTTTTCACCTTTTCTTAGCAGCTATATTGGCCATTACGGTATGTTGATCAAACAAGAAATATATCCTGGAACGGTACTTACTGTTTTCACTCTCATTGTAAGACGGAAAAAGTACCAATTGAAGATTTTTGCTCAAGGGCGAAATCACTTCGTGTCTAAAGTGCGCAAGTGCGTGGACTAAGTAAAGTGTGACATTTCTTCTGCACAGGACCATATACGTTTGTACACGCGCCGTATGAAATGTTTTATACAAATTTCACTTGCTCATAGTGAATGTCCGTATATATGTGGCCCTATTAATTTTGCAATGACATTTTTTTGGATAAACAAAAACAATATTTTGCACTTTGCAGGCAAGTTTGTTGTTTCTTTTACCGTTGGGGGTAAGTTGGGAGTGGGACCATTGCCGGCAGCGACCCCGCGGGGGAACGAAGGGGGGGGGGGAGACGTGTCCCCGTTGATATTCGTGTTTTTTCTGTTTTGTTTACATTTTTGATGATAAATTCTGTTATCTGCGATCCTATTCAACAAATGGGGGAGTGGGTTTCAAGGTCAGATGTTCCACTTTTCAACAATATGTAGTCTCCATCGCCCCAAGTATCGTTTCCACGGGAACGTGTCAGGCAGATGTCTAACTGTTCTAAACAACACTATTATCTCAATTTAGCCTTTTCTTTCATATGACCGGATTTCATTAATATTGATAATGTTTTGGTGTTGATAATGTCTTGGTGTATAGAGTGTATGCAATAAACCAGTCAAGATGATACTACAACCACTTCGTTATGCCATGCTGGAGGAGAAACATTTATTTGCCGAGCTACAGGCCCCTTGAACGATTTCACAATTTTCGTGTGTTATATAAGTTGATTATTATAATATCATTACATTATCCTTGGAACTCCCGTCACGGATCTCTAGTGGAAGAAATTGGGAAAATTGATGGTCCATTCATTGGACGTCATATTGTATACACTCTCATAAGTAACACATTTATCTATAATTTTAATTTTCAAACTTCGTTTTCCAGAATTTTGCACTGTTTACATATCAGCTGGAAGATGGCATCTCCAAGATCAGAAAGTCCTTTTGATGCCAAAAGACCAAGACGGGAAACCAATTTTAAACTCCGTGTATTATGCCAAATGTCCCAAAGTGATGATCTACTTGTTACTGAACCGAATTCAGAATCATACACTAAGCTTTTGAGTTTTGTTCAAAAACTTGGGCAGTATGGAGATAGAGAATACCCAGTTATCAGCCGCAGGTTAGAAAATTTGACGGACACAGATTTGAAATCTAACAAGGCACGATGGCATCGCAAATGTTACAGTGAGACATGTCACGCTGGTCACCTCCAACGTGCTAAAAAGCGCTATGAGAAAGCTTGCCAATAACAAGTGTTATAAATTTGTGTTACATATTTTCAGCCATTAAATTAGATGCAGTCTTTGTGCTTGTGATGAAATCAACATTGAAATATTTTTACTGGCTAGACTATTCTGGAATTTGGAAGAGCTGTCTGGGCCAGATGTTATTTACATAGAAAAAATGTAACTCTCAAGCTAATTAGCATAATAAAGAGACCTGAGGTGAATGATGCCAGTGTGTAGGTTCAGTGACCAATGTTTTATGAATGGAATAATCTGGATAATAGTAGATTCTAGATCAGGTCATTGTGTTTATTATTTTGTCATATTTACAAACATGGATAGATGATTCTAGAAGTACAGATTCGTAGTATAAATACAGGATGTTTTGGACATGAGTTCAGAGTTTCTGTCATTTTAGCTCAAGTCTCATGTGCTGATAGTAACCTGCATATTAGAGTTTATTGTGACCTTGGCTCGACACACACCTGTGGATTTATATGAGAGTTTCTCTGTGTGGATAGTTACCTGCTTGTTTAATAGTGCTTATGAGATCCTGCCTGGGAAAGCCTTACACTCTGTGGATTAATATTTCATCATACTATATCATCTGCGGCAATTGGGAATAACTTGTGAGACGTGTGAAGTTACGCTGAACATTTTCTTTCATCTGGGATTCCGGCTACGTCTTGCTATACTCTGCAAATGTGACATTATACCAGTCATACCAGTTGGGTTTCTATTATTTGAAATCATCTTGGATCATCTGTTTGGACTTGATTATCTGGAAGATCTGCTATTCAGCCGTACAGCATTGGGATCAATATTGCGATCATAAGTTGGGAATACTGGATCAGAATATTACCTGGGCATCAACTGGAGCTGCGGATTCATTCGACTACAGTATCCTTTAGCATTGTGAATTAACAATTACATGTACGTAGAGTAAGTAATAAAACACTGTGAAAACTTTATTTCATTTTCAAGGGTAAATACCCCATATAATAAATACTTGTTAAAGCAAATATTGGTATCATTTTGTTTCTTTTCGGTTGTGAATTGATCGTAACACAAGAAAATGTGCCACTTCAGAAAAAGCGCGGACGTCCTAGTTACTCCAGTGCATCAAGTTGCCCAAACCAGCAAGCAGCTTCTTTAAGCCAAACTGAAACCGTGCGTTTAACACTTTCTGCAACCCCGACGTACAGCAAACAGTTATGGTTCTTTTGTCAAGAAGATAGGCAGCGATTGCATGAAGTTTGTTCATTCATTGCCGGGGAGCAGCTGCGGATGGCAGTTGAACAGAGAACCAATGAATTATGGAAAGTGCAGCTGGGTGCTGCCATCAGTGTGGATGATGCTCGTGCAATTAATGTAAAATACCACCTGCCATGTTGGGTGAAGTATGTTCAGCAGGGACAGGAAACAGAAAGGCATGGTCAGCAACATCTTCCAGAAGTTGGTGTCATTGCTACAGACATTGAATTCATTAGTCTGGTCAAAAACATTCTCACAGATTGCAAAATACTTGACATGGCAGAACTGTTAAATGTCTACTGCAACATTCTTGAGACAAATGGCACCCACTCACTGCCACGGAAAACCAAGGTTAAACAGATAATTTCTCCCATATTGATGATGTCCATTTCCAGAGACCCAAATCCCGCAGGGAGGCGGAATTGGTTTTCACAACCGCAGTTCATGATGCCGCCATAGAAGACGCAATGGCCAAGGATGCCAATAGTGAGATTGCACAACTCTTTGATAGTGCTATAATTCTTAGAAAAGCTATAGCTAATGCTGTCAAGCAACCGTGGAAATTTGAGGGAGAGCTGACATGAGATGATGCAAAAAAGCATGTTCCAAATGCTTTTATTCCTTCATTCGATGGCTGCTGGAAGGACCAGCTACAAGTATTCAAACAACAGTACGCTCAGCCACTGTTCACCGAGAAACATTAGTCATCAGCCAAAACATAATGTTTTCGTAAAAGTCATAACGGCAACTTCAACATAAGCCTAAACATATCGACACGCCATTTCGACGCCGTTTGGAGTTACCACAACAACTGGCAGTGGCTATTCCTGTTCATGAAGCCACCAGAAACAAGCAGCTGGTTGAATTTTTACGTGGATATGGTCTTTCAGTTGATTATGTTTGCATCATTCGGCTAGAACGCAACTTGCAACACCAGTGATTGAAGCAACTCAGAGACAAGGAGCATACATACCATCAACTATCCGAAAAGGAGAGTTCATTTTCTTCGCTATAGACAACAGTGACTTCAGTGAGGACATACCAGATGGTAAAGGTACTCTTCATACAACTGCCATTGCAATATATCAGCGAAAACCCCGTGATGTACATGTAGGCAAGGTTGAGAAGACATCAAAGATGGAAATAAAAAGGAAAAGCTAGAGATCGCTCCTTGAAGGATGGATTAACTACAGTTCCAAACCTAGTCTCCTGTTACGCACCAAACAGACTGCCAAATGTCTAACGTATGAGAGCTTTCAGCCTGTGTCCACCAAAGACATCGTCAAGTCATTCTATGCAATGAACATGGTGTGGTTAATTGCACGCACCTTGAAACGAACAGAAGATATGGAAATCACGCCAACACATGAAGTTGAAGATGTCACTGCTACCCAACCAATTACTCTGTTAGATAGCAGTGTTATAGATGAACATGATACCAAAAGCCTGATGTTGCGCAGCCTGCTGGGCCTGAAGATGAAGTGTTTGATGGTACTCGGCAAATATCTTTATCAGCCAACAGTACTATGGATAAAGAAAATAAGCTAATGGGCGATGATGTCACCAAGTCAAAAGCTTTTATTACCTACCATTACATCCTCTGAGCCTGATGATCAAAGTAATGAAGTCCCACTGCCAACTGCTGCTTCAACTAGCGCGTTAGATGGTCCACATGAATAAGTCATTCAACCCATAGTTTCATCTGCTGGATCATTCAAATGACACAATATTCCTACCTGGGCAGCATATAACTCTAAACTTTTGACTGAGAAACCACTCACAGAAGTTGCTGCCTTGCCCTTGGTACCCTCTCCAGCTCATGAATGGGACACACTTTTGACAGTCTTGAAGCAAGCACAGCATATTAATTGTATAGTTGTTGGCCCTTAGAGGAAGACTGTGATCGCTTTGGATATGGCATAGTCTGAATTTCAGACCTCCCCTGCGAAGCAGGGGCCATCCGCGGAGCGGATGGTCTGAACAATAACGGTTTGGGGGCTTTTAATTTATCTCTTGTTTTTCTGACAAGATTTCTTCAAAATCCCTGGATAGTCCATTTACTTCCATTGCATTGTCAGGGGCCTTTTTCTGACTCTCTTTACCATGCAAACAAATTAAGAACCAAGCCAGTGTAAAGATCTCATTACAGTGATCAGATAAGGCTGGGACTACTCACATATACAAACTGTTTTACCATCTGTTTTTGACACAAGGTGTCAATCACTTATGGTCTTGGGAGGTAAGCTGTGAGCCCATGCCCAGGCTGTTGCCTCAGGGGTCGCCTAATCACATTACATCACTGCAGCCCTGACAGATAAGAACTCATAAATCTTCTCTTGGATGGCTATTTTTGTGGATACTATTTTTATGTTACTGAAAATGTGTGACTTTTGTCAGACTATTATACTGAAGACAGGTTTGGCTGTTGATTCCAGAATAACGGTCTGGCAGTCAGACTAGATATGGCATTGTATGAGCGTGCCAAACAAATGCAAGAAATGGAAGAGACCGTTCCTGATAAAGCTCTGCTGCGGGATATGATCCAAGCAACAGCCCCTTAAGACGGTTAGCTACAGGAGATGGCAGCATCAGATAGTCGTCAACCTCTACACAAGAGTGACCATTATAGCTGGTATGGCTGTTGTCCAGGCTATGGGGAAGCCAGCGTGGATAAAGACATGTGGAGATATGGCTACTCATTTCAATGCCATGTTGGATAACAAAGTTAGAGATTATGATGAAGTGCACCTAGGCTTTGATCGCTACAATGTACCAACTTCACTGAAAGAAGCAACACGAGAGAAACGGTTATGAGACAAAGCAGCCGTCATCTACCATGTTGGAGACAAAACACCAATTGGAAAGATATCTGCAAAGCAGTTCCTGTCTTCTAATAAGACCAAAGATGAATTAACAGTCTACCTCGCAGAGAAGGCATTGGCACACTTCAAAGGGAAGAACATATCATTTACTGTCACTTCAAGGGAAGATGTAATGTCCAATGGTGTCAATGTGCAGCATATGTTCAGCTCACAGTAGGAAGATGACACGAGGTAAATTCTCCACAGCCTGGATGCATTTTATGTATTCTCCTTTATATATATATATATATATTGCGTGATATTTTTAAGGTTGCCTAATACACACACACACACACACACACACACACACACACACACACACACACACACACACACACACACACACAATCATGTCATGTACGATGTAATTATACAATACAGATCTATTTGATATAATCAAGGGAAGATCAGTAATTTTGCCTTGTTTAGTGAATGTATCTTTATTACCATAATCTTAGAACGATAAAGCCTTGTTTGAAATACGAACAGACGCAGATTGAGGAAGAACATTATTTGTTCTCACAGTGTTTGTATCCTTGCCACATAACGAAATATTTTATGACATCACATGTAATGTGTATTTCTTTGTAAATAAAGATTACATGAATCATTTGACACTAAAACTATGTTAACGCGTGTTTGGTCATTTTTTGTCAGTTTATTTTTATTTCATTCAGTAAAAATGGACAAGACACATCAAAATACCTATTACATGGATTCAAAGATAAGTAACATACATGGAATATCAACATAACTGCATTGGGCTGTAGCCAATAACGAAATTATATCCTTACAAGAGGCTGATCCTTTCGTAAATATTAAATGAAAATTACGCGAAA
>JZLH01S0213229.1:2201-12787 GCA_001188425.1 Eucidaris tribuloides
AAGAGTCTTTAATTATGAAAAGCATAATATCTCCAAAATTGTTAATCCCAAATCTTTGGCGGTGATTTATAATTACATCTACTAAAAATTCAGCTTCTTAATGATGCAGTGAAATTAGACAATAATGATAGCTGTATCACTTGTGTTTATTGGACTGAGGAAATATATCATACTCTTGTGCAACTTATATGATTGTTGTCTTAACTTGTTTGATATTTCTTTGTGTCTACCTCAAAACTAATAATTTACAGATATTTGTCAACGAGCTAGATTTCTTAAATAAACTTTACTCATGTTAGATTCCTTAAATAAACTTTACAAACATTAGACCCATGGAATAAATAAAAAGAGAAAAGAAAAAGACAAAGAAAAAAGCAAAACACCTGTTATCGGAGTGACTTGGTAGTTGATGGCATGCCTTCTTCTATGAATTAAGAATTGACTATAAAGGCGTTGAAGATTTATTACTTTTTTAAGCCTATAGCGCATGTTCAAATGTACGATATGCATCATTTCGCGCCCCCCGACCTCTGTGTTTACCGTGTTGAATGCCGCCGACGCTTCGGTTACGGAATACGCTTAAAGCCAGATGCATGAGTATTTACCGCTTTGCTAATTTCCAATATTGAAGATGCCCGAGAAGATAACCCATCATCTCGGAAACAGACGTTGCAGAAAACATTGAATCCCGCGAAGACTTCGATAAGCATCAGCGCTGGTGCCGAGAACATAAATATTTCATGAATTTAGGGATGGGGGAAGAGGAGGAGTGATTTTGAACAAGAGACCTGGTCGACAGTAATTATGTGTAAAACATGTGTGATGTTTGGTAATAACATGAAAGTGCAGTAGGATGTGTATACATAATTAAGCATTGTTCTAAATGGACGAAACAAACATTCTGAACAAATCTTATCAGTGTATTGCAGCCATTTGCAGTTTTGCCTCGTGTGCACTGAATATTTGGCGTGCATTTAATTAGGTCGTAATAATTGTTTTCTGGCTATATTTTATTTCAAATCAAATCAAATCAAATCAAATCAACATTTGTTTCCATATTTGCATTAAAAGTAAAATGCAGTATAAAATATTGGGAATGTACCATCAAAAAGCTAACTTGTAAAACAGGTGCACCTGAAATAAATAACAAAAATTGACAGTAATTAAATGTATAGAACACATACTCATTAACACAAACATAACATAAATACATTTCACATTGCACAAAAATGAAGGAAATCAAATTATGAAAATATTAACAATATCAAAACTGAAAAAAAAAATACAACAACAACAGCTTTATACCATTTAGACTCCACACATATAATCTTAAAGCATAAATACACAATTTACACATTCAAGTAAATTTGATATTTTCCAGTCAAATCCCAGATTGCAAGCTTGGTTATTAGAAATCTCAGTCTCAGCCGGCTTTAGCTATTTAAAAAGGCTCAACATGTTTCTAAAAGTTAATTATCTTGTTAAAGTTATCTTCTTTAGAGGAAACTCAAACATTTATCATGTTGTGGGAGTACTACAGTGTATGAAGTAATTTCCAGATAAACAATCATTTCCCAGAATGACACTTTCACTCGATAGTTATAAATGCTGATATTCCATGATCTGTACTAAAATTCAAAAAAGAAAAAAGATTAAGAAATACTTCAGCTCCATAAGTCTTTGAACAAATGAATGATTATTTTTCTTGGACATCAACATCATCTCGTAGATTTCAAAGATCTTAGGAAATATCAAGACCCGTTAAGCGAAATAGACCAGCTGGATATGTTTATGCAAACTTAATATTTCATGATCTGTGCTACATGTACAGTATAAAACAATTAAGAAATACTTAAGTTCCATGCATATAAATCTTTCAACAAATGAACGGATTAATTTTTCTCGGACATTGATCATCATATTGTAGATTTCAAAGATCACAGGAAATATCAAAACCCCATAAGTGAATAGAAAAGCTGGATATATTTATGCAAATTTAATATTTCATGATCTGTGCTACAAGCAGAGTGTAAAACTATTAAATACTCTAGCTCACAAATGAATGGATTAATCTTTCTTGGACATCATAACCTCATCTTGTAGATTTCAAAGATCTCAGGAAATACCAAAACCCATAAGTGAAGAAACCAGCTGGGTAATTTTACGCAAATTTAATATTTTGTGGTCAGTGCTATTTGTAACGTTTAAAACAATTAAGAAATACTCTAACTCACAAATTAATGGATTATTTTTTCTTGGACATTGATCATCATCTTATTGATTTCAAAGATCACAGGAAATATCAAAACCAATTAGTGAATAAACCACCTGGATGTGTTTATGCAAACTTATATTTCATGATCTGTGCTATATGCACAGTTTATAACAAAAGATACTTCAGTTCCATACAAATAAATCTTTCTATGAATAAATATTTGAATTATTTGTTTTTCTTGGACATCATAACCCCATCTTGTAGATTTCAAAGGTCTCAGGAAATATCAAAATCCATGTGTGAAATAAAACAGCTGGGTATGTATATGCAAATTCGATATTTCATGGTCTGTGCTACAGTTTAAAACAAATGAAAAATACTTCAGCTGCATAAATATAAATCCCTCAACAAATGTTTATGATTTGTTTTTCTTGGATATTCTCCTCATCTTGTAGATTTCAAAGATCTCAGGAAATACCAAAACCCGTAAGTGAATGAACCAGCTGGATATTTTTATGCAAATTTAATATTTCATGATCTGTGTTACAAGCAGAGTGTAAAACTATTAAATACTCTAGCTCACAAATGAATGGATTAATTTTTCTTGGACATCATAACCTCATCTTGTAGATTTCAAAGATCTCAGGAAATACCAAAACCCATGAGTGAATAAACCAGCTGGACATTTTCATGAAAATTTAATATTCTATGGTCAGTGCTACATGTAAAGTTTTAAAACAATTAAGAAAATATACTCTAGCTCACAAATGGATGGATTAATTTTTCTTGGACATCATAACCTCATCTCGTAGATTTCAAAGATCTCAGGAAATACCAAAACCCATAAGTGAAGAGACCAGCTGGATATTTTTATGCAAATTTAATAATTCGTGGTCAGTGCTACATGTAAAGTTTAAAACGATTAAAAAATACTCTAGCTCACAAATGAATGGATTAATTTTTCGTGGACGTTTCATAGATCACAGGAAATATCAAAACCCATAAGTGAAATCAACCAGCTGGATATGCAATTGAGCCCATCCCCCAAATGATGGCTGGCACCTGTTCCAGCCCGGTCCTTTGACGTCACTCTGTTCATAATTGATGAGGAGGGAAGCATCTTCCTCGTCCCTGATCCAAACTCTGATGGTTCCCTTGACTCTTAAGCCAATTAAACAACAAATGACATTGAAGTATACTCCGAATTTCCCCCTTCGATTATCTCAAATGAAATATATCTGGTTGAGGGATTATTATATGATATACCTTGTTTGTGGATTTGATAGAGGAAGTTGTGTGTCCACAAAAACAGACACCATGTCCCCCTCCCCACCCCCTCCTGGGATTTTATTAAGTGGTAGGGAGGTGGTTTTCCCTCCCATGTTTCTCCTTGAAGGTTATGAGGAGGGATGCCCTGTCCTGTAGCTAGTTTCAAATAAACACAATCACATTAAACCTATCTTGAACAGTCTTCACTGGTTGCCCGTAAAGGAACATAAAATTTTCAAAATCCTTCTTTTGGTTTATCATACTGTACTATCCACGGAACAGCCCCTGATTACAATAAGTCTCTGCTACATCAATACCAACCTGTACGAACATTACATTCCTCCAACTCCGGTCTTTTACATGTTCCATTGTCTAAGAAATCCTGGGGGGATCGAGCTTTTGCTCATGCCGAACCAGTGAATTCCACAGGTGCTGAAGGAGTCAAACTCTTTGACATCCTATAGGGGCAACCTAAAAATACATTTGTTCAGTTGTGTATTTTGAAGGCAGACATTTTTCATTTTTCATTTTTTTTTTTTATGGTGTGAAAATTATTTTTGTTGTTGTTATTATATTTCTTCTGCTGTTCTTCTGTCGTAAAGCGCCTTGAGCATTTAACTAAAATGGATAATGGTGCTATAAAAGTCCCATGTAGTAGTAGTAGTAGTAGTAGTAGTAGTAGTAGTAGTAGTAGTAGTAGTAGTAGTAGTAGTAGTAGTAGTATTATTATTATTATTATTATTATTATTATTATTATTATTATTATTATTATTATTATTATTATTATTATTATTATTATTATTATTATTATTATTATTATTATTATTATTATTATTATTATTATTATTATTATTATTATTATTACTTTCCTTTCCAGGTTCAGGTGCACACTGACTCGTGGTTAGGTAACTTTGATGTTAAAGGGAGCTTCATCGGAGTTAAATTTAAGTCCAGTTTGAAGACATTTGTATATCACTAAATGATACTTAGGAGATACCATAGAATACATGGAGTGTGAAATTATCAACATGCCTGTGATTAAGTTTAACTCCCCCCCCCCCCCCGGTAGCCCTGAATATCTAAAAACACAGCCATCCTTTGAACTGTGTTCCTGGCACAAATTAGTTATAAATTTTACCCCATGTGGTAGTTGTTGATAGAAACTACAGGTCATATTCAAACTCATAGTTAACATTTTGTAGATGATGGGATTTTACAGAAGCCTGGCACGCACAGTCACTCAAAGACAACAGGCTTTTACAGAGACCCAGAAAATATGACAAACTTTTGAGTCAAACATTGGATAAATTATAAAATTATATTGCCTATTTCATGAGGTAAACATTTTTACTAGTATACATGACAAAAGTGAATATTCTGTATAGACTGTGTTTACAAGAAAGTATTCTGTCCCCCCCCCCCATGACAAAAGGGCATAAGTGACATTTTTGGTGTTTTGGAGCTATTGAGCAAAATGTATTTTGTTCAACATGTAAAGCCCTATTCAGTGTCCTTTTAACAAGGGGATTATGAAACAAAGAGACACTTCCAATTATTTTTTTTGTTCTGCATGTTCAACATGATGTACTACACTATATAACTCAAGTTTGGAAAACATGTCACTTATGCCCTTTTGTCAGTGGGGGGGGGCAGTATTAATTTGTGGGTTTTTTTACAATCAGCTAAGTAAAAATTAGGTCATCTCTCGTAATGCTGTATAGCAGCAAGTGTAAGGGGTTAAAAAAGCAAAAAAATCTCATTGATGGTAAGTTACATTACTGATAGCATATCTTAAAGGTTAGTGACATGATTGGGAACACTTGAAAATGCCTCAAGAACCAAATGAGTTGAAATATATACCAACTATACACTAGCAGGAGTGGATCTCCCACCTGGGAGGATTTGTCTGTAATTTGTTTACTTTAGGAAAATCAAGCATAAACAAAGGAGTATTTTAATATTATCCGGGGACGATAAAAATAAGCCCCATAGAGAGCCACACAGCAGGTTTCCCTGATTGACATTGTTATTTAGAATGAGTCAACATTTGACTCACAAGAATTTTCACAAGGAGAATCCTAGTGAAATCTTTATTTTAAATGGTTGGTATTATCCTTTGAAAAAAGAACATTTTGCATTCCCCCTCCTCAAATACCCCATCCCATATCCCAATGCTGCCACCACCACCTGTGTCTTCCCCCACTGTTGCACTGCCTCCCCCTGGGGACATGGTGCAGCTAGATTCTCATCACAACCGTAAATGAATGCATCATTGGACAAAGTCCCAACACTTGCCCCGGGGGGCGTACGGTTTGACTCGTCTTTCATGAAGGAAGACCTTGCCTCGTTGTCCCTGTAGCTCTTCTTAGATTTCCATGTTAGGTGATGTCAGAAGAGTGGATGAGAAGGATAACTGTGTTTCATGCTAACAGCTCCTTTTCAGTATTTTATTTATTTATTTTTTTTTTGTAATGAAGCAAAGAGATTTTGTATAATAAGGAGGTCACATGCGTTCATATGAAAATGTTTCTTTCCAAGTAACTGGTCAAGTATATGAAAATTTGGTAACCTGACATTTTCTCCGGTGGCGACAGTTGCTTCGGGGACAATATCTCATAAGATGAAGAGTTAAGGGTAGGGATAGGGGTTGGGTTAGGGTTAGGGGTATGGTTAGGGGTTAGGGGTGGAGTTGGGTAGTGTATGCAATTGTCGCTAGAGCACTTGTCACTGGAGCAATTATCTTGATAGAATATTAGTCAAACCTTTAGACACTATCTCGTCTATCTGAGATTTCCTTTCTCTGTTATCATTTACTCCTTTCTCAATGCACAGATGAGAAATTTATTAATTAACCTTAGAAGTAACACAATATATTTCCATTCAGTTTTTCATGTCTGGACAACTACCACCTGGACAATTACCATGTGAATTACTACCTCCCCCCGCCCCCCCAACAATTACCCTCTAGGACAATTACCCCATAGGACAGAACATGGTTATTGTCTTGGAAGTGGGGGGATTGTTGTTTTGGTAGTTTTTCTGATGATTGTCCTACGGGGTAGTTGTTCAGGTGGTAGTTGTCTGGGGTTAGTTTGGGGGGGGGGTGGTGATTGTCTGGGCAGAAGTTGTCCCTGGGAGGGAAGTTTCTGGGTGGGTAGGGGGCCCCCAAGGGTGATCATAGGGGTAATCATTGGGGGGTATCATGGGGGGGGGGGTAGTCCTAGGTTGGTAGCTGTCTGTGGGGCAGGGGGAGGGCGGAAGGTAATTGTTTGGGCGATAGTTGTCCAGAGGATACTTGTTCTAGAACCTCAATTTTCATGTACAGTAATTTGTACATACATGTAGATCTGTCGCAGACCACGGCTCTCAGCTCACCTACCATATGATGAAGCAAGGGTTAATTTAAACATGCTTATCTTTTTTTTCGGGGGGGGGGGGGGGTGGGGGGTGTTAGGTTTGAGTGACTGTTATGAGCAGCTCTTATGAGCATAACATGAATACACCATAATGAATTGATGAATGTCTTTCAGCAGTACATAAACTTCTCATAACATATTATTAGTAAACTACAGTAGTAAGAAAGATTGGTCATTATCGACGGTCTGTTGTCAAATATTTACTAACCGGGGGTCAACAAAAACATGTCGATTAATTGCTCGGGGCAACCCCATAGACACCTCAGACATGTGCTCTCTTCTGATTTTATTAATTACTCCCAACATATACCCACGTGAAGGGACATACAACGCGTACGCATGTTGTGATCCAGAGCCGTAGACTGCTAGTTAGATGGACGACCCAGTACAAACAGAGAAAAGGTCAACCCTTTGTGTGATGCCAAATAAAGCCATTTGAGTGTGGACTTCATAGGGAAATTAAACGATTGTAAATTGTCTTACGTGTGAGCCACAAAACGATTTTGAAAGGCCTCTTGGGATTTGGTGCCAGACGTAATGAGTAGAAGCATGTGGTTTCAATGGTTTGATTTGTTAACTCTCTCTTTGTGTGTGTTTGTGTGTTTGTGTTTGTGTGTGTGTATGTTTGTGTGTGTGGATGTGTATGTTTGTATGTATGTGTGTTTAAGTGTGGTGTATTTAGTGTACGTGAGTTTGTAAAGCATAGCTAGATCATTTGACTTAAATCATTTGAATTTCACTGTGATTGAAATTGGCATTAAATGAGTCTATTTGGCCAAATATTAATTTTGAAATATCGGTGAGATTTGAATAACTTACTTAAATATTGGCTGTTCTTTATTTTACTTGTACAATTCATTTTTATTTCCTTTAGGGAAAATAACATATTACGAGCATGAGCTGACTTCATTTAACTATTTTATTGTGATTCAATTGACCCATCACTATGTATACATGACATATTTGTAAAAACTTAACCCTCATGTGACCTGTAACATACATGTACATCTATCTGTATGATGTACACAACTGATCAACACAAGATATTATTCAAATACATTTACACTATTTAGGCTTTGGTCACACTGAGCAGTTGCGACCACCGTGACGATCAAGATGAATGCGTACGACCGGGCCTCCGGCAGCCAGGTCGGCAAGTAACTCGCACGATTTGTGCTGTACTGGTCAGCACTGTACGACCTGTTTGCTCAGCTTGCGTGAGGAAAGTCGCACGAAACCTGAATCGGCTAATCCAACCACTAGTTGCAACGATCACCTGAGACAAGTCGCGCAACAGTCGTGCGAGTCACTTTGGCGCAAGTGGTTGGCAAATGTGCGATTACTACGGGCTAGTGGTGTACAGCTAAATCGGCCGATTAGTGCGTACTTAGTGCAAGGTATTCGTGCGATCACTGCGATGAATGGTAGCGTAATCGTACGGTTAGCTTTCTGCTCATCTGACGAACGTCACGTGCGATTCACTGTGTCAAACTGCTCACGGTTGCATTCGATATGCAAAATATGCGTGTGGAAAAGAAGGTGTGAATGGATGCTTCCTAACAACCTCAACAAAGGAAAATATTTATTTCAACGTCATTTTATCACGTTGCTATATAAATCAGTGTTCCCTTCTGACATGCACCACTAATGTCCATAGAGAACACATGTACTCGTACATTATACATGTACAGTATAATTCAGACATGCCTCCAAGAAAGCTCAGGAAGCCTGTAGCGGAGGAAATAGAAGAAGCCTCCGTCGAAGATGCACAAGATGAACTTGAAGTTCATTCCGGACTTGATCCCGAGAATAACATTCACTTTATTAAACAGCAACAACAAATATTAACCGAAAAACTGCATTAATCACATTCCAGGTATTCGCAAGTCAGGATCATACTATCGTACGATGAGCTACCATTTGACGTGCGTCTACCCACGATCAGTTTACCACTTCTCGTATCTATGCAAATTCGCTCTTGGAAGTGCGATTAGTGGCACGATCATCGTACGGTGATGGCACGATGCCCGCACGATCACTGGCGATTGCTTGCCACCTCTTTGCGATCAAATTGATCGTAGCCAGGTTTTCAAACCGGTTTGAAAACCTATTTTCGATCGTACCATCACCTGCGATCACAAGAGATTTTCATGGTTGTCGTACGATAAATCGTACGATCTAGCTGCAACGACTGGCGATCACCTGCGATAAATCGTCGTAACTCAATCGCAGGTAGTCGCAACTGCTAGTGTGACCAAGGCCTAACACAGCTAACACACATTACGCTTCAACTTTGTTCAAGTGTTATGTGATATTGCTTTTTTTTTTATGTGGCAGGTTGGAAATATGTGGGTCAAGACAATTAATATCGGGGAGAGGCATCAAAGGTTCAATCTTCCTGTAATATGTTATACAGGGCTCCACACTAACTTTTTATCACTTTCAAATTTTTACTTGCCCAAATGAAAAATTTACTTGCCCGAATATAAACAATAATCAAAAACATTAAAAATTTCCCCTCCTAAATTTAACCAATAAGACCTTTTTATAGAATTGGACATTTGTTATTTTAATTCTGGGGGTTACCAAAGGTGTGATTTATGAATTTAAAGAGTAATAAAGTACCATGAACAAAATAATGATGATACTTAGTGTAAGATAACTGAACACAAAGTTTTAGACATATATTTTGTTTGTTTTACGTAAGATTTTTGGACATGTTTTGCTCATTTTATGATCAAATTTTACTTGCCCAACTGGGCAAGTAAATTTTTACATTTTGAATTTTTACTTGCCCGACATAAATTTTACTTGCCCCGGGCAAGTGGGCAAGTGCTAGTGTCGAGCCCTGTGTTATATATATACTTTTCTTAACAAACAGCTGCAACAACAAAAGTAAACAAACAAACAAACAAACAAACAAACAAACAAACAAATAGTGCTCAGAGTGCTTCAGGAACGAACATGGTTGGCCTTCTGGATTCTTTGTGGTTTTGGATTGCTCTTGTTCATATATGCATCTTATAAAAAAAAAAAAAATATTGCATAAGCGGATGCTTGGCTTTGGATCAAGCATGCTCCCCCTCCCCCTCCCCCTCCCCTTTAAAAGAAGAAGAAATGACTATTTAATACCAGACAATAATGTATGTAGGGCCTACCTGGTTCAGGTAATTTTGAAAATGTTGCAATGAACAGCTACATCTATTCATCAGTTTTCAATATGCACCAGAACTTGTTTGACATATTTGCGTAATTGATTTTGTTAAAATGTTATATGCAGGTGTTAATTTGCAGCAGAATGTTTCAAGGTCTTCTGTTTTAATGTAATGTGAGTTGTTATCAGGGTGGATGTGTCAATCAAGCCAGTTATGCTAATATTACAGCATCCATTCACCATAGGAACAGAATGCATACATGCACATAACATTGGTTGTTCAGCAGCAGGGCCCTAGCATACATGTATGTTCCCGACGGAAGGGCCTTAACACTAAATTGTCTCTAATATTTGAAGCAGTGTTGTATCCGAGGCCGGCTTGCCCGAGGTCAAGGACGAGGCCAAGGATTTTTCTTCGAGGTCAAGGACGAGGCCAAGGCCGGGGGTCTAAAAAAGTCCGAGGACGAGGACGAGGCCAAGGAT
Organism: Eucidaris tribuloides; assembly: GCA_001188425.1. Lineage (NCBI taxonomy): Eukaryota > Metazoa > Echinodermata > Echinoidea > Cidaroida > Cidaridae > Eucidaris > Eucidaris tribuloides. Next base: position 12,739 of record JZLH01S0213229.1, read on the forward strand.
TTTTCTCCAAGGACAAGGACGAGGCCAAGGCCGGAGAGGGCCCAGGCCA
>JZLH01S0213272.1:6632-31136 GCA_001188425.1 Eucidaris tribuloides
TACTTGTAGGCATCCTCCAACAAGACGCCATTAAGGTGATTTAACTTGCGAGGTTGGTGTCGTCGTATAGCGGTCACCAGCCTATGGATCATTACTGATTGGAACAACTGTTTTTCGAGTGCAGATTTTAAGAGCGTATTTAACCGCATGGTTGGGCTACAATTGAAGGAGCGGAGATTTGTTCCAGTCTTTAACCGTTGTCTCGGAGAAAATGAGTTTGCTGAGTGTCTGTCCTAACTTGGGTTGATGTAATCATTGGCTGATCGTGGCCCCGGTTCTGTCGTCCTTCCTTTTTATGGCAAATTAAATTTTATCATTGATGTCATCAACCGTGGATCATTTTGTACAAAACAGCGTAATACGGGATCTCTGTCTCCTCTTGAGGGGTATCCCAATCCCATCGAGTCTTAAGGCCAGTAACCACTAGAATTCCTTGTATAGTTTATTGATGAATCTAGCTGCCTGCATTCTGGACTCTCTCGAGCTTGTTGATTTGGAATTTGTGTATTGGATCCCACAGCTCTGCCGATGCATAGTTGAGATGGGGTTTAACCAGCATGGAACTTACAGCTTCTCCTTTTGTCTTTTGTAGAGGATAGATTAGCAAATTCCGTTTCAAGAAGTTGATGAACTTTTGTGCTTTACTATCTGGAATGTTTCAACCTGTTTGTTCGGCATCTCATATCAATTTTGTATAATTATTCCAAGGTTATTTGGCTCGTGAGTCGCTTTCTTTGAGATTAATTCCCATCACTGTGTACAGCATGCTTCCATGTTCCTTACTTCATCTTGACTCGCCCATTGTTGCACATTTACTCGGGTTTGAAGCGTCATTCCCCAGATCCCTTGGTCCCCAGTCCACACTAAGCGTTAGTTGAGGTTCTGTTTGCACGTATCTCCTCATCCTCGGGTCTCTGATGGGTGTAAATTAAAGGGACCGAATCGTGGTGCTGATGTTTTGCAAACAGTTCCATAGCCCGAGCGCACGGCAGACGCCACGTGAATTCCCCGTACGACCAATGAGAAGCAGCCAATCACCAGAGCGTCCACTAATTTACCGAAACGTGCGCGCTCGAATGATTTATTCTGGCATCTTTCGTATTAGCGTATGCGTCCAATCGCCGGTCGTGAGTACTGCAACGAAGTAAACACTTCACCGCGTAATACAGTATGTAACTCGAAACGGGGACTACCCGGCGAAACAGGTGTACGCGCGTGAGTTTGCTTCTCATTCAGCATGTCACATCAAGGGGTGGAGGGGTTCCGGTCGATGGCCAGCGGATTCAGTCCCTTTAAGCAATCATCCGCAAAGAGTCTGGCATATTGCCCTCTTCACACCACTACCTGATATCGTGACGTGAAGGAGACAGAGGTGGCTCCGGAGAAACAGTACCCTGCGAGTCCCACTGAGCAACGTGGAACCCATTCCGACATTCACCTACTCTACCTTTCACAAGTTAGGCAACATAAAATTCTCACTAGGTGGGACTACACATTCACAAATTCATGTTATCTGTCCCGTTGCGAAAATGCCGAACCATTTAATACCGTGTCATTGGGAAAAAAACCTGATAATTGTCTGAATTCGATAATACAGTAAGTATAACGCTCAGTCGCATAACCCTTTCAATCAGAAATGAGCTCTTCATGATAATCTCACTTGACCGCCCACGCCATAACTGTAGCGATGCAAGTACCGCGCCCCTGCGGCCCCCATAGGTTTACAGTCCCGTTCTCGTCGGAAGAGCGCTTTCGCAGAACCCTTCTGACCCTGCCGGCTGACTGCAGACGAAGATGACATTACATAGACAGAAATATAAAGGTACAGAACAGCAATCAGACAAGATTTAAGCACGCTTGCTTATTATTTCGTCAAACTAACTCAAGAAAAACCCTCGAGACAAATGCCAAGCATTTTTGTTTTAGGTTTAATTATTTAGAATTCAAAACTTATTTGACCTGTCATTCAATACTGCAAATATAATTTCAATGTGGCACTTAAAAACATTGGACTTGCGCCTCCCTGTTTTTGAAAGTTCGTCGAGGAAAGACTAGTATGAGATGAGTGATAACCCGGGAGGTGAACTATTTCAGATCAAGTAAACTTGCAATGATTCTATGTTAAGTCAAAAGTTTACTCAATCTAAAAATAACTTCCATCAGGTAGGCCTACTGTCTTGGACAGATAGAACTGTTGTAAGATTTCCACGGGCTCGAGAGAAAGTTATGTTCATTTTTGATCACTTGAATAAACAATCCAAGATAATTCCTTTCAGCAGGAGAATACACCAAAGCTGTTCCGTTATCATTGTATTCTTTAATATGTCGTGATCACCCCACCAAGAAAAATTGAAGGAGGCAGAATATAGGCCGATGAACAACTTTGAAACAATTTAAATATGCAATGCAAATATATGTTTAAAAATCATGTGGGAAAGACTATTGGCATAAACAATTCTATTAAACATACAAAAGTTAATTTATTTTAAATTCTGTATTACAATTGGCGCGCAGAGCCGCCCGAATATTTTAGACATTTTATTTTAGAATTTTTCACTTTGTCCCCTCGTCCCTTCTCCCCCCCTCCCCAAATCCGAAAAGCAGGATCCGACGCCCCTGTGCCAATATCGTATTGCTATTCTGTAGGTCCTTTCAAGTCTATACCATCTTGTTTAGTAATTTACACGTATTCCATCATTAGCTTGCCAATATGATAATAGCGGGTCTTTTTGTAATTAAAATCATTTTCAGTTCAGTTCAGTATATGTAACAACTCCCTGGATCCTCTAAATGCTAATGAAAGTAAAGAAACTTGACACTGCGGTGCAGTACAACCTAATTTGAAAAAAAAAAAATAATCTTCCGGTACCTCGTAGTTGATTTTACAACTAAACATGTGATGGCAGTTTTGGCTGAGTTTTGTGTGGTGTTGTGTGTGGGGGGCGCGGTGTTATTGTTGTATTATCAAATCACTATTACCACACACCAATATATCCTGCAGATTACAAGAAACTCGATTATAAAACAACATTTTTCTCACGGGGTTCATTCATAACACAAAATTTCAAATTGAAATGTCCGCCCCCTGCCCCCCGTTATACTCTGGTTCCCCCAAACAAATTTAGTGTATTAACCAATGATTGAAAAACTGACGTATCATGAATGCGGCCCAGCTTACGTAGCCACCGGCAGGCAAGGGGCACGTATCCCCCCCCCACGCACGCACGCACACACGCCACACACACACACACATCACACTACCACACACACACACACACACACACACACACACACACACACACACACACATCACACACATAAATCCACAAATTTGTTTGAAATTACTTAAATACTTTCATTTCATTTTCATGAAGGGAGCAGGTGCATACCCATTACCAGCTAAACATTAAAATACCCATCTAAATTTAAAAAAATAAATTAAAAAAAATTTATGTTGTAATTTGAGCCCAGCGAGCGACAAAATTTAGAATTTGTCCTTACTTTTGTCTCCAATTTCGAAAATGGATCGACGACCCTGGCTTTTGTGCCCCCACCCCCCCCCCCCTCCCTAACATCGAACTCGATCCTGGATACGGGATCACGGCGGCGGCCGTGCCCTTGCACTGGCACGGCCGCAAATCACAGGGATGCGCGCAGATATACGTATCTAACCGCCACTGTTGGTCACACACACACACACACACACCACACACACACACACACACACCCACCACACAACACACACACACATCACACCACACCACAGACACACACACACACACACACACACAACCACACACACACACACCAATGCAGCCACTGAATCCTATTGTAGCAGTGAAAAATTTCTCTTCAAGAATACTATCAAGATATCATATCTTCACAACACCCTAAAATCTATAAGTTTCATTTTATTTTGTTTTTTATTGCCCTCAAACTATCTACCTGTCATATAAATTATCACGACAAAAATATATGAGTGTGCGTATAATTATGTACAGTTTCAGAATGTTATGTGTACATTTCGAAATTACATTGCGTCGCTGAATGAGCCGACACAATTCATAAACCTGGATATTGTACCAACAAAAGTTCCTAATGGACCAGCAACTCGGTTATGTGAAACGAATATATACGTAGATAAAAACAATTAACTTTCACCATTTCTCTATTATGTTCATGGCGAGACCCCCTAACACACACAGACCAGTTTTGAGCAGTGTTGTCAATAGTGAAACATTATTTCCATACTTGTCTTGTGAAAATGGAACCTTTCAGTTTATCGGAACAAAGTCCTAAAGTTGTAATTTCGTAAGATCTCTGATGTCTAAGTTAACATAGACATTCTACGAAAATCAGATAAGGAGTTCATAATGAAATGCCAGACAAGACCAAGTACCAAGATGTGCATCTCGAGTCCCGTCATCGATGACGATGACGATGGCGATGGTTTTCGTTAATGTTTAGTTACGTTGCCAGGTAATCCTGGGTTTTAGGGGCCTAAATTATTGTAGGTTGCTAACTTCAGCGTGTGCGGTTTATTTCGTCAACGTGTCTTCTGACGAAATAAACCGCACACGCTGAAGTTAGCAACCTATAATAATTTAGGCCCCTAAAACCCAGAATTACCCGTTGCCACATATGTGTCGAACGGAGCTCTGAGTGATCGTTTTCTCAAGCTTATAATATTATTAAATTTATATGAATATGCAATGTTGATCATTCCAAAAGTTAATGAGTGTCAATTTGTGTAACTTCAAGACAAGTCAAACTTAGACTCTACGTTTAAGTCAAACTTGTTTTGAAAAAGATTAGTACCAATTTTCATCGGGAAAATAGTGCGCTATATCGGGTCTTAGTGAGTAGTGTTCATTGTGCACTTGGTTGGAAAACTGACAGCAGCTCAAGAGCTTTGTGCTGATTGGCTAATTTGTTCAGATGTTGATGCTATTAGAGAGGTTTTCTGTGATTGACTGATGAATTAGAGAGGTCTGGACTAAGGGATTTTCCTCATTGATTACCCAATCGCGGTTTTGGGAGTGACCCGTAGTGAAGACCGGTGCCTTTAGTTACGACCGCTCATGGTAGCGGTTGTTTGGAGTTTGGACCGCTGTTTGCTGCAAGACATGAATTTTGTAGAATGAAAAATTTATGTACTGTACAAAAGCCGTAATTTATCAAATTTCAATGGAAAATGTCCATTCAAAAACTTGAATTTGGGTCTTAAATTTGAATTTCAACTTACTGATACATTCGCCTCTCCGTGAATTCTTGGTGGACAACCTTCGGGCAACTTCGCTTGGTCGATGAGCGCTTTAGTTCAAGCATTGGTATCAACGAGGTGCGGTGCGATTTCTGCTGTGCGCTGTGGATGACCAGCGAGGGTGTCCGGCATTGTAAAGAGAGATGGTCCGGCTACAATTGCCGAGCTATGGGGTAATCAGCATCTTTTGCTCTGTACTACTACCCCATAGTCTATGGGTGCCTCTGCCAGCATTCTTGGAGAAGAAATCAAATTCTTGTATCTAGAGTGTATTGTGTCTGTGTAGTACATGTAATGCAGCCAGTCTTATTATTTGAGGTACCATATTCTGTTGGTATTCAGCAAAGAGTTTGTTATTCAAAGCACAATCAACCTACATTTATAATTTTGAGGGATAAGACTACCTGTTGAACATTACAAAATGCTTGCCGCCAAGAAACTTTCCATGGTCACGTATCTCTGTATTTCAATAGACACTTTTACAGATGAAATCGCTGTTACAAAATGGACAATACAGCTGAAAATGAATCAAGTATGTTGAACATCGTGATTCCATGTAACAAGAATAATAATATACTTCTAAAACTTCAGAAGCATGCAATACATAAATTGACGTTCTGATAATTATATTTACCCTCATCCAATTTACAAGAAAGCACGAAAACACTTTGTTAAGATAAATATTGCTAGATATTCATTACACAGGGGCAAGTCTTAGAACGCCGTGCCGGTCTAGTTCGTAAAAATACATTGCAATTATAGCAATATCATGATTTCTGAACTAATTTCATTTACATTTCAACAACTTCAGAATCAAGTTAAACATTTTTTACTTTATTAACTTGATATAATTTAGCAAGAACTGATAGAAGCAGATAAGGCGGCCAGCAAATCACACAACTGAAACTGACCAATCAATTTTCCCTTTCTCAACCAGGAAAAGCTGTTATCGTCAGATCGGGAGAAATACTGTGTTTACATTCCGATTTTGATATGAGCATATGTCAGCGCTTATATCTATGACTATTTGATGGTCAATTTTCATAAATCATGTATCATACGAAAGCTAACCGCATATTCTAGTCAGTCATGTAGAAAAAGATACCATATTTTGAAGTCATGGCCATGTTTCTGGTGTGCAAAAAAGGTCAATTGATTTGTTTTTATAGTACAAAAAATGAGGTTGGTTACAACCCCAAAAACAGCTTTAAAATTGAAAAATATGTGAATAAATATGTAATGGTTAGAAAGAGCATAGAATTGACTACAATGTTTACATATCATTTTTCTCTACAGTGCCTATGTACGGAGATGTAAGCATCGGAATATTGACCAACGTTTCCATTTTCGTAAACTGTTTGGTCGCGAAGAAATTCTCAGCATTTACAGGCTTTGGGCATGGCACGTTAACAGTTAATTTTTGCCCCTGCTGCTGTAGCTTTGCGCATCTCTGATGAACAAACCTCCAAAGAAATTGACAACAAACTTTTGCACGTATGAAAAAAATGTTGTTAGTGTTTGCACCAGTGTTGTAGTCGAGTCATGACCTTCCGAGGCCAAGACCGAGTCCGAGTCACCACCTTCCGAGGCCGAGTCCGAGTCCAAGTCACTATTGTCCGAGACCGAGGCCGAGTCCGAGTCACCACTCTCCGAGGCCGAGGCCGAGTCCGAGTCACCAACTTACAAAATAATGTAATATTTTCGGGCATAATTTTAACCTTTTAAAAATTACATGTTCTTTGAAATCCTACAATCAATTACACACAATCACTCAACAATCAACCATTCATTCAAATCAACCAATTATTGAAATTTATCAATTAAAAAAAAAAAAGTAAAGCAAAAGCTGCTGACTTTGAAGTAAACAATGTTTGATGTTTATAACTATTATTGTCATCAGAACATTTAGCTATTGAACGGGCATCAACTTTCACAGTGCCTGTCTTGTTTCAGTAGAACAGCGACAAAGAGAAACATCGACTAACCTGATGAACTGTATGAAACTTACAGGCTGGGTAGATTAAAGTAATCAGTGGAGAATTTTCTTAGCTTCAAGTTATATTAGTATTTCCATAATTCTTTATGGAATATTAGTTGGAAATACTTCAAAATGCATGCCAAACAAATGATATCAGGTTTATTCTTGGATTCAACACTCAACAGATTCTTTAAAATCTTGCAGCCTCGACCCAAATCTCCGAGGCCGAGTCTGAGTCACGGCATTGCGAGGCCGAGGCCGAGGCCAAGGACTGGCAAAGTCGCGAGGCCGGCCTCGAGACCTCCAACACTGGTTTGCACCCCAATGACTGTGCCACTGTCAGTTCCAGGTGGCCAGCTTTGTTTAGTATCCAACAATATTTCTTGCCTAAACTTGAGGGTATTTTTTTTTCATCTTACCAGATCCTGTGTTGAAAACTAATCCTTGTCATTTTGATTTGAATTGACTGGTGCAGCATGATATAACTGAGATCCATATCCTGGACCACATAATAGTAGGTTTAGCTGAGATAGTTGAATGGTTGAGATGTCATCAAAGAGGGTCCAAGTTTGTAAACTGTCAGTTCCAGGTGGCCAGCTTTGTTTAGTATCCAAAATTATTTTTTGCCTAAATTTGAAGGTGTTTTTTTTTCATCTTACCAGTTCATGTGTTGAAAACTAATCCTTGTCATTTTGATTTGAATTGACTGGTGCAGCATGATTTAGCTGAGATCCATATCCTGGACCACATACGTAGTAGGTTTGGCTGAGATAGTTGAATGGTTGAGATGTCATCAAAGAGGGTCCAAGTTTGTAAACTACGAGCGTCTATCAAAATAGTCACAATTATTGAAGAATCCAACAACAGTTAGATGAAATAGCCATGAACTCCTAGGAAGACTATGAGTATCTGTGATGACTGTTTATGTGTGACAAGTTGTACACTACTCCATGGAGACTATTTATGCAACGAACGTTTTCTTCTCACCGTGTAAAATTTTGTAATTCTATGTATTGTAGTTTAATATTTTGCAGATTATAACGTATGGAAACTTTGTATCATAGTTTAATTTTTGTTATATTTATCAAGCGCATAGACCAGAGATTTCATAGAATGTGCTATACAAGCTCAAACTTATTATACCTATTATTATTCTTGTAAGTTCTTTACAGAACTGAAAATATTTATGATACTACGTTATGCCACTGCAACTTGAAAATTCCACAGTCAGAGTTCCAACACATACCAGATTATATTGAATGCTAGTTTGAATCTTGCCCATGGTTTTTGTTGCTTGTTTCCACTATTGATTAATTAAAGCTAACCAGGTAGCAATAGTACTGGTATGTTTAATACAATATCAGACGTTATGTAAATGGCCTCCATGATGTGATTTTAGTCAAATAATTTCTGTTATAAAGCATTCATAAAAATACACTTATGACAATAGGAAACATGTAATGCCCTTTGAGTGTTGATATTCAACAATGTTCTTAATTTATTTGTTTCAGAAAATGGAATCATCAAAAGTGAATCAGTACTTAGAGCGATGCGTCATGTGGATCGTAAGCATTACAGTCAATACACTCCGTATGCAGATTCTCCCCAAAGCATAGGTAGGTCTCATAATTTTCCTGTTGAAGTCTTGTCCAAAATACAGTATATCTATAATCACTGTTTGATTGAACTTGAAATTAAAATTGTGGCCAGGGATGAATGCCTACAGTAACAATACCAGTTACCATTGCAGCGGGGTACAAGGCTGAAATACAATAAGGACGTTTTACGAAAGAACAATTAAATAATACACATAGCCAAGATTTGTGGAAGTGTTATAGTTTCTGTTGGTTAAGGAAAGGGATGTTTATGTTAATTCTGAATGCATCATTACATGAGCAAACAATATAGAATAGAAGAGTGAATTTGATTGAACATGTGATATGATTTCTATTAGTAATGTTTACTTTTAAGTTCATAGAAACATATTTAACAGAGTAGAATGGCTGAAAATGTGACTCAAACTATTTATCTCTTTAACAATTCAATAATGCATTTGTGTGAGCAAATAGTTGCTTTGTGTGCATGATGACTACATTTTGACCAGGAAAACATCATTTGACAAAAATAAATATGATTCATATTCTTTGTTTTCTCTTTGTTAGGTTATGCAGTCACAATCAGTGCACCCCATATGGTAAGCCAAGTATACAATGAAGCTTTTTGAATAAATTAAATATGATTTGTGTATTTCAGTTTAAATATTGAACTCTCACGCTTTTTGTCAAGATTTAAACCAAAATGTTATTCAATTCCTTTTTGTATCCACCATGCAATATAAATTCATAGAAAGTGTAGCAAGTGGAGAAGCAAAAAAATAAGAGTATCTATAAGCCATAGAATGTCTGGAAAAAATTGCAATCTCTTTTGTATGTCTGTCAACAGTACAATTGGGGTGTGTTAAAGGCAGTGGATCTCATTTGCAAACATCCCCGCAGACCAGGAAACGATAACCCATGTCCTTAGGCTATTGATAAAGGGCATGTCTGTGAAATCTGGGGGAGAGTAATTGCTTAGAATTTGGAAAATGCGAAAGAAATACAATAGCCGTTTAGTATACGTTCTATGGTAGGAATTTTTTTCTCGCGAGAAAAAATTCAAATCAGAGTCACTATAATTCCACTAAAACTGAGTTTCTAGCTCCTATATTTTGCTAAGGGTTCCCGGATGGCATTTCCTTCTAAATGCCATTGTATTGACACAATGTTAATTTTTAGCCATGCAAAAGAGATCCACTGCCTTTAAAGACATCTGTGTTAAACATTTTGGAGGTTCATCATCTTAAATAAACAAATAAATATCTTAGAAACCAAAGTATGCTGACTGGCAAGATATGTATGGATAACTATCACACGTATGAAGAAGCATCTATTGGACTCTTATTGTGAAACAGCAGTCTATGGGGAAAATAGGTGTGTCAAAAGCAGTCACTCCTAAATTTTTACTTTTTTAAAACCACTAGATAATCATTTTGAAGTACAATTTTAGGGCTTCATTTTAGACCTATAGAGAAGAGTTTCTAATAGCATACTCTGATTTTTTTCTAAAAGTAGAAACATTGTTAAATTACACCTGTAGATTGAAAAATAGATTTGAACATCTCTCAAGTTATCCAAAACAGTAACAAATTTAGCCGAAAATCTGAATTGTGTGCCTAGATTGAGGTTTTTGTTTGGTATTGAGGAAAACTATTTCTGAACGCCTGTACATGTCCCAAATCTCTATAATATTGTGTAAAAAATACACTTCTTTTCTCCTTGTTTTTGTCTGTTTTTTTGTGATAGCCTAGATTTTATTGAATACACACATTATATTTCAATTAGTGGCAAGTTACATGATCATGTTCAACGTTGTCAATGAAAGAAAAGTAAACTAGTTATTTAAAAAAAAGGTCACAACATCAGGGAAGCATATATAATTTGTTGCTGAGTATGTCGGTATCTTTTTTCACTGTTCATTTTACCAGCATGCTCATGCATTAGAACTGCTCAAGGATCATCTTGCAGAAGGCAAGTCAGCGTTGGATGTTGGATCCGGCAGCGGTTATCTGACAGCTTGTATGGCTCTCATGGTAAGTCGGCAGTCAGAGGCAACTTCCTGTATATTCCCTATATATGTGTTTTATTCTGTCAATAGTCTCATTATCGAGCCACCTAGGTGAATATCTGTCCATCCATAACGCTTATGAAACTTAAATAACTTTGCGACCATTTGCCCGTTTGTAACCAAACTTGGATGGGAGGCACCTCAATTTTATTTGATTGTCAAAGATCACGTATGTAAAATTCATGTGTGGTCACATGTTTAAATATACATGTGGGCCTACCTGCAAGTTTCTACTGAGGTTGGTAACTTTGTAACTCTTAGCTTGTTTATACCAAACTTGGATGGTAGATGCCCTGTGGGGACCTCAATGTTACGTTAAGGTCAAAGGTCTTGTAAGTAGGTCAAAGGTCAAATGAGGACAAAATGTTAACATTTACCTCCAAGTTCTTACTGGAGATGATAACTCTACAAGGATTGGCCCACGGTAATTTAAATTTGATGGTAGATGCCCTTTTAAGGATGTCTTAGTATTTACAAAAGGCATATAGTCATTTGTAAATGTATTTCTGTATTCTTTTGTAGATATCAAATAGACATCAAAGACCTTTGTTGTGAAGACCTTTCTTATCCACCATTGTGTAAATTTACCAGAATTATTGCATGCAAATAGAACAACACACATTATAGCTATAGCCTTGTATTGTACAGCAGATTCCTAATTGTTTTGGCTGCTTTCAAGAAATAATTGAGAGAATGAGTACCAGGTAGTACAATTTTGACAGACTTACTAGTTGAAAAACCAAAACTAGTCACAAAGCAGGTTTTGATGCTGATTTGTATTTATTTATTTTTTCAGACTTGATAAGTAGGTGGTAGGAATTGACAAAACACAGAAGCTGGTAGATGAGTGATAGAAAAGGTGTGTTTAAATTGTGTAGCAGAAAATCCATGTCTCTGTAATTATATTTTTCTTCTGTTATCTGTTTGGACGCTCCATGAGTCACAGAGTTAAATATGATTTTGATGACAAAGTTTTGATCTCTGCAGGTCGGACTGACAGGCAAGGTGGTAGGAATCGACCACATACAAGAACTGGTGGACAAATCCAGGAAGAATATTGAGAAGGACAACCCAGACTTGCTACTGACAGGCAGAATAAAACTAGTAGGTGAGTTGATCGTGGAAGAGAGGGAAGGTGGGGTCAGAACATTGTGTTCTGTGATGCTGGGCCATCACAAGAGAGGGAGGAGAGGGTGGTGTGTGACTCCCTCATTCCTAAAATATTTGTGTTCAATTCAGATATTGCTGACAAGTGTACAGGTCTGTAAACAAATGTGTCTTGTTGTCTTGTTGTATTATATAAAAAAGAACTTTGTCAATTTATACTTCTGCTTTCCAGTCCAAGAAATTTTAATTGGTAAATGTTGTAGCCACATGTACATGTATACTATAAATGTGATGACTCTATCATATCTCTAAGTTTATTAACCCATCAATATCTGTGATGCGTCTTCTGTAGATTCCTCTAAAAATCTGAAATAGTTTCCGTTGATTTTTCGTACTTATCTGATTAGTAATATAATATTATCAGTATGTATGTCTTTTTGGTATTTTATGTGGTATTAAGTGCTTATTAAGCACAATATATTTGAAACGGTAACATTATTATAGTATTTGGAATTTTGAAAGGAAAAGACTAGATGATGTGGGAATAATAAAAGTGACTTTTCTCTTTTCCCAGTTGGTGATGGAAGGATGGGCTATCCAGCAGGAGCTCCTTATGATGCCATTCATGTTGGTGCTGCTGCGCCGACACTACCAAATGCAGTAAGTTATAGGAAAAGTACACCCTGACATTAAGTTGGCTTTAATAAAAGCAGATAAGTGAGAGAAACATATAAATAAAAGTTTGGCGAAAATCCACCAAAGAATAACAGAGTTATGAAGTTTCAAAATGTTAATTTTATGACAACACATGCGAGCAGCTCCCCATGTCATGTACTATAAATTCCATAAATTTCCATTTTTTAATGGTTTATGATAATTGAATGTTTTTATTTCATGGAAGCATGTAGGAAATTGATGTAAGTTCTGATTAATCCAGGTAAAATTTCAACAAACAATTATATAAATCAAGTCAACTGGACCTATCCAGGACGCTTCATCAGCTCCTCTGAAGTGGTTGCGGGCGCTTAGCGTCATTGCAACTGTGCACAGATGCATTGTCGATGTTAAAGGTAAATGACATCATTGGGAGTAGTCCCCAACTTGGGCTGAAACTACTCTAGAATCACTTTAACTATGCAAGGATTCTCCTGTGAAAATCTTGTAGCCAAACGTTGACTCATTCTAAAATAAACAATGTCAACATCACTCGAAACACGAAAACCTGCTGTGTGGCTCTCTATGGGGCTTATTTTTATCGTACCCGGCAAAAAATAAGATACTCCTATGTTTATGCTTGATTCTCCTTAAGTAAACAAATTACAGACAAATCCTTCCAGGTAGGAGATCCACTCCAGTTAGTGTAAACTTGGTATATGTTTCAACTCATTTGGTTCTTGAGGCATTTTCAAGTGTTCCCAATCATGTCACTAACCTTTAAGATGTCGAGGAATCTTCCGGATTATGGCACCGTACACCCAGGAGAGGTTGTGACGCAGTCCCCCACCCCCGTTCAGAGTAGGGCTCTCGGCGTTGACGTACACGGCTTCACGGACTCCCCTCGCAAACCAACGAGGTTCTTGTCTAGAATGAGCATATCCCCATCATTGATACCATGTTTTGACATCTTTAGGTGAGTGTAGACTGCCGAATTGTTGCCAGATGTCCCAGTCTGCGATGTTGATGCAACCACTGAAGCGTCCCAGATAGGACGCGAAACGTTCTCGTCAAAATTCAAACATAAGTCCAGTTGACTTGGTTTATATAATTGTTTGTTGTCATGTAGTAAATTATGTTTCTGATTATATTTTGAATGCACAGGTTAAATAATTTTCAATTTTCTGACAAAATGGCACTTGATGGAATTTATATTACATGACAAACGGGGGAGCTGCTCGCATGTGACATCACAAAGTTAAACTTTAAAAAATTCATGACTCCAAACCTTCATTAATAGGTTTCTCTTATTTTTCTGCTTTTATTAAAATCAACTTGACATCAGGGTGGACCTCCCCTTTAAGAGGAAATTGTTTTAAACAGTGTGTAGTCTAGACCAAACCCCCTGAACAGGTAATGATTTGGGGCAACCTTTGCGTTAGAAATGCCAACTGGACTCTATGTACAACACTGGCTCTAAATTGGTACTTATGCTATACTAGTACTACTTGAAATAAGAACTAAAATAATCGTAGAAAATTTAATTATAAGTAAATTACACCGTCTGAATATTGAGACAAATTGATTGCTATGTTTAGATTTAAATTTAAATAAATTTTTCCCTTAATCAATCAAAATGATTGGAAACTTTGATTTGAAATTGGCCGCCATTCGAGCCAACCCTTTCTTATCAAAGGCTAATGTGAAGTTTAACCCTATGTTAACTGGGGGGGGGTTCAATTTGACCCCCTCCCCCCCCCCCGACGAATTTCGCGACCATGCCGCCGCGCAAAATTTTTTGACTGCGTCGCTCGCTGACTTTTTACTTCAAGTCTTGCGCATCTTTTGAAACCATTTTCGCGAAAATCGGACATACCGTTACGACGCTGCGCAACTTTTTATACATGCATGTCAACCCCAAAATTGCTCAAAAACGTGATTTTGTGTACAACACCAATGGAAATTGTGTTTTCAGCCAAAAGTCATAAATGTATGATTATTTTTGCTTTTACTGGTTGAAATGAATTAATTTTATGCTATTTATGATTGCATAAGTGTCCCCAACAAATTTCATTGAAAAAACAATAGAAAACAAAAGGCTGAAAAAAACAAAGAAATACATAAGAAATTCACAAAACAATAAAACACATAAGAAATTAATACTGATTCGGCAAATGTTTTTGTAGATAATTGTGAGATATGTCAGAATGAATATTTTCACCAAAATTTAGTATTCTAATAGCTATTGTAAGTGAGTTATAGGCGAAAACATAATTTCATGCACTTATTTGCATAATTAATTACTTAAAAAATAGAAAAAAATCAATTTTTTGAAAATTTTACTATACAGTCATGTAGTTTACATCTGGCTCTATGCGCATGCAAATTTTCGCGGTGATCGCGCGATCGGCGGCCGAGATCTGAAGGGGGGGTCAAATTGACCCCCCCCCCCCAGTAAAAACCTGGTCTGAAATAACCCAGTTAAAATAAGGTTAAGTCGTATAGCAATTCTCGTAGTCCTTTACTTCTCTTAAAAAAAAAAAATGTTTTATTTACTTTCAGTAAGAATGATATAAAATTGCTTATTTGCTAAAGTACAAGAAGAAGGACGCTAACACAAAAACATTGCATAGCATTTGATGATTATCGGCAGAAATGTGAGGAAAACTATTGCTACCTTTATCCAGTTATTGTGTTTAACATGTCTTCAGTGGTTATTTTCTGCATTCTGTCTTGGACACAAGTTTGTGATGTAAGCTTCAACACAAGTGGTAATTTTTTAGCTCACCTATGACAAATGATCGAGTAAGATGTTGCAGTAGCTCATTGTCCACAACCTTTTCATATTTTATTTGGCCAAAAGCAGTGCAACAGGGCCTACCAGATCACTTATTTCGGAAAGCGCATCTTAGTGAAGAGATGAATATTGAGGAGCGATGGAAGAACCCTTCTGAGTTGAAAATGCTGAGATGAAAGCCAAGTCCAATCACACATAGTGATTGGGTAGCCGACATTTGAAAATAGGGAATTTGATGCACAACATGACAGGTTCGATGCCTACGTTGTCAAGTTCTGAGTTGATTGTGGAGGTCAGAGGTGCCGAGTAACAAGGCCACTGATCTCACATATCTCTGCAGTATTTAGGATGGATCAGGCGATAGGATGATTATGCAAAGTGAATGCATAATCTAATGTTCATTACCATAACAGTAAGTAAGGATATAAGAAAAATCGAGAGCCACGACGGAAACGGGAAGGCGCCCAGCAGTTTGCCACAAAAAAAGGGTTACCGACAAAAAAAAAAAATGTGGCGAGGTTGTCGAAATTGACGAGACCGATGCCCTACTCAGACCTTGTCCTCAGGGAACAATTCGTAAATGTGTGAAGGGATGCTGGTTGCCTTCGCGTGCTGAGCGTAATAGTGTGAAGAGCAACTATATTTTGAAAACTGCCAGTTGAAAATGCAGAGGAGTTACGGCCGACCTCACGAAAATTGCACGTTCGAAATGCCCAAAGCAAACGCAGAACGCAGCAAAAAGTGGGAGTACAAAAACCCAAGCATGAGTCACTGCGGTCGAGAGTATTCCGAGCCAAATGCATTGTGCTCACAATGGATATCTCATATCTCATGCCCAGATGTGAGTCCATAACGATCGTGGCGCGGTACGATGTGTCCGAACGTTTGTTATTCAGTGGGTATCCCACACGATTTGAAACTTGTGGTTTGCCCATTTGGTGTTTGTGCTGCTAACATGTGTCATTGGCGAATGACGTTAGGCGAGAACCAGTACGTACTGAGAACCTTGCTCTGAGAAATGCGCGCACAAAAGTCGTGTGGTGTTGCTTCGGGAATCAGAGGCGGCCGGCGAACTGTTGGTGGGCTGAGCAATATATTGATGTTACAAATTTACGTTTTGAGCCTACATCAAAGCCCACACGCATACTTCAGGCGCGAGGTGCGGATAGATAGGCCTATTGATAACGGATAAACAATATACAAATGTATGATGAGTTGAATGTCCCTTTAAGTTCACTAATAAGTTATTTTGGAACGAAAGATTATCCAGTGTTGTTCGATAGTTGATTTATTTTTTTTAACCGATAGTGACTATCGTAATATGAGAACTACATTTTATTAAAAAAAAGCTAAATCATTTCGATGTGATGTGACTATTAGACCTACATGTAATGGAAAAGAGTTCAATATACATTCAAAGTAGAGTTGGTTTATGTCGTTTTAGTATTGATATACCGCCCGACAAAAGTATTTCTTTCGGGGTGAGGGTGTGAGTAGAAGTGGAGTGAGTGTGCGTAGTATGTATGTGAGGTAGGTCGGAGTGGGGGCGGGGCATAGTTAGCCGAAAGGATTTTTGTGTTATGTATGTCACTAATCAGTTAAGCAGTGTCTTGAAGACAAAGTTCGGTTATATTATGTAATGACAACGAACTAAACAACAGCTCTCTCGGTCCACCGAGTGTAGTGGAAGAACGCGATCTGTATTTCTTAATGTTTGTGTGGGTATTGTGTAATGAACTTATTGTTATTTATAGTTTAATTTGTTTGTGAATAAGTTTGTTGCTTCATTAGGTTGGATTTTGTTTAACCCTATTAAACTCATTCGTTAAGGTAGGTGTGGATATTGTCACGTAGAACAAGAGTGTCACATGATAGCGTTACACTTGTAAGACTGTTTCGTCCTAGCAGGTTTGTCTTGGGCTGGTGTGGACCAGGGATTTCGCCAATCAAGACTTGGAGAGCGTTGTTGATGGGTGTTTCAGCACGCAGGATGATGATTGATAAGCGAGCAAGGGTTACCGGAAGATGACCAGTTGTTTAAACATAGATATTACGATTATGGCCGATCTGCCAAGGGAAAATTGAGCGAGTACTGGTTTCGTGGCGCGTGAAGTGCGTAGGTGCTGACGGATGTGCTCGGAAAAAGGTCAATGCTATAATGACAGTTGTGCATCGAGTGAAGCTGGTTTGCACCTTTAGCCAGCAGAGATATGTGAACATGTACATGTAGTATATGCATCTTTCGCGGAAGCTGTACACGATCATTGCCACCTGCTGGGGTGGGCCGATACAATGATCGGTTCAGCTGGTGTGGGTCGGGACGGGACGGGTGTATCATGTGCGGGGTGTATTCTACAGTACGTATGTCGCGAGCAGGTCCGCCAGGGTTCGCATCGAGCGATTAACGTTTCGGTGATTCCCAACGCGTGAACTTTGTCCATGACTCGTAATCACTGGATTTTTCTTTTGATGTTGAGAATACTTAATTCATAATTTTATCTAATTCATGCTTGGCGAACATGGGATGTTGTTGTTGTTGTTATTGACCATCCAATCAGACTACAATAAATGTTATACACGATGATAAAGTTAACCTAGTTGAGTGGTGTCGCTGAAGTTGCTGTTTTATTTAGTCGTGCTAAGTTGCATGCGTCTCGTGTTAATTATGTCGGATCGCACGTGCCACTCCCTTTTCTTTCTGTTTATATGCTGTTTTGCTGTGAAATGAATAATGAAGACATGATTTTTCAATCAGTGAAGGTTATGTATGTCCAAAGTTGGTCAATGACAGAAGTAGAAAGTTATTTAAAAAAAACAGGTCACAACACCAGGGGGAAGCATATATTTATGGGCTGAGTATGTCGTATCTTTTTTCTCTGTTCATCTTTACCAGCGATGCTCATGCATCTAGTATGAACTGCCTTAAGGTCATATTGCAGAAGGCCAGAGTCACCTTGAATGTATAGGTTCAGCAGCGGGTGGTACTGACAGCTTGCTATCGCTCTATGGTAAGTCAGCAATCAGAGTACTTGGATGGGAGATACGCCTACAGCATTTTCATTTTATTTGACTTGTCACAAATACAGGTAAAATGTCAGAGCGGAGGTACATCTTCTGTTGGAGACAATTTGATTTCACTAGAACACGCAGTAGTTCCTAGACACCAACACAAGTTAACTCGTAACTTAGTCCATCCAACGGGTTAAGTATACATGTAGGCCTGGCCTACTGCAAGTTCTACTGAGGTTGTAACTTTGTACCTTGCCCGTGTATACCAAACTTGGGTGCGTAGATGCCCTGTGGGATCTCACATGTTTGTTGGGTTCAAAGTCTTGTAAGTTAGGTCAAAGTCACATGAGGCGTCAAAATGTTAACATTTACTTGCAACGTTCTACTGGGAGTTGTAACTCTACAACAATTGGCCGCGCTGTAACCACAATTGATGGTAGAATGCCCTTTGAAAGTGAGAAGTGCTAGCAACTAACAGCATAAGCGTTTTAAGAAAAAGATGGACATTATGAGTATTCGTGAGAATATATCGGGGACATAGCGTGACAAAAACAGCCTAAATAAGCGGGGACTGTGTAGATACCTTCACCTCCATCAAGGCCCTATAAATTAGTTACTCTTGTTTATATTTTGACGTCTTTGTAAGTTTTACCTAGACAAAACTTGCAAAACAGCCTGTAGGCGCGGAGGAGCTTATCAATTCAAGACAGTGCATACGATATTACCACGATGCGCTAACACACGTCACGTTGCCATGACATTGTCACGCATGGTCAGCTCCCTGCCGTGCACTTGCAAGTCGATGTTGGCCAAAACTAATATTTCCTTAACTTATGCTGTTAGTGCTGGCGCCTGTCCTCCCGTTGAATGGATGTCTTAGTTATTACAAAAGGCATAAGAGTCATTTGAAGGGTATGTTTCTGGTATCTTTCTCGTAGACAGTCAAGACCCTTTGTTGGAAGACCTTTCTTAATCCCATTGTGTAAATTACCAAGATTATTGCCATGCAAATAGAACAAACACACATTATAGCCTATAGGCCTTGTATTTGTAACAGCGAGATTTACCGAAATTGTTTTGCTGCTTTCAAGAACGTGATTAGGGAATGAGTACCAGGCCCTAGTAAAATTTTGACAGACTTACTAGTAAAATAACCAAACTGTCCCAAAGCAGGTTTTGAGCCTGTTTGCTATTTTTTTCAGACATTGATTATAGGTCGTAGAATGGACAAAACACAGAGCTCTGGTAGTGAAGTGATAAGAAAGGTGTGTTTAAATTGTTTTGTAGCCGGAACATCTATGTCTATAGTTGTTCTTCTGTTATTCTGTTTGGGCACTCCATGCAGTCACCAGGGTAAATATGTTTGGATGAAAAGTTTGATCTCTGCCAGGTCGGACCTACTGACAGGCACGTGGTAGGAATCGACCACATACCAAGAATGGTGGACAGACTCCACGAAGAATATTGACGAAAGCACAACCAGACTTGCTTACTGGACAGGCAGAAGAAAAGCTAGTAGGTGACGTTATCGTGCAAGAAGGGAAGAGGTGCAGAACATTGTGTTCTGTGGATGCTTGCCCATCACAAGAGAGGGAGCGAGACGGGTGGTGTTGACTCCACTCATCCAATTTTGTGTTCTAATTCAGATGATTGCTGACAAGTGTACAGGTCTGTCAAAGCAAAGTGTCTGTTGTCTTGTTGTATTACTATAACTAGAGCAATTCCGGCTGCGCGCAGCCGATGGGGTATGCACCCGCACCCCGTCCAATTCTAAACTTTGAATGTATGGGCAATTTGCTACCTTGTACCGGTTCAACTCTGAAATTTATTTATTGCCCCTAATCACATACTTCACTCAAATACGTCAGCATATTGATACAGCTGTTCTCAATGTTTATCGTCGGGTTAAAGAATATTAAGTTATGAGTCTCATGACTTTCGATCCTTTCAGGCCCCATGAATATGATCGTTCATTTGTACCTTATAACACTTACATGGTACTTCACGCCAGTCTACATCAATATCCGATAAGCCGGTATCTTGTTTATCGTGTAAAGACACGACAGTATGGAGCATTGTGACCTTCGACCTTTGACTTTTTAACCCTGAAATCTGATTGTTTCACTTTATACCTTTTGATACATAGCTTCACAAGTTTACATTGAAAATCCAAATGGCCGTTCTCACAGCTTATTCGGACAGCAGCCCAAATCAAACATATTTTAGACAAGTGAGCGATTGACCTTTCGCTCTCCTAAATCTAATCGACTTCATTGGTGCCTCATAATACCATGTATACTCTCTACCTGACCAGTGCCTCTCAATAATCGCAGAGTAACGACGCCAGAATCAGACATACTTTAAGGTCTGGTGACCTTGAGACCTTTCAGCTCCAAATTCTATCAGTACATCTGGTGCCTCATAATACATACTTCACCCAAGTTACAGGACAATCCGACAGCCCTGTTTCTCAACTTTATCGCCGTAATGGAGCTCCCAAGATCCACATTTTTGCCCGGTGTACCCTTTGACTTTGGACCTTCGAGCCTCAAATCAACAGTTCATTGCGTGGCTATCAATACATCTCTCACGCCATAGTTACATGAAATTCAACTGGGCGTTCTCAAGTTATCGCCGTGGAGCGGTAACGAGCCAAGATCAGAAGATTTATGGCCCCGTGCCTTTCTGACCTTTACCTGTAGATCCGAAATCTAATCAAATCATTGGTGCGCCTCGTGATACATACTTCACCTAAGTTACATGAAAATCCAACTGTCCGTTCTCAAGTTATCGTTACGCCTGGTAACGAGCCCAAATCAGACATATTTAGGCCCAGTTCCTGACCTTTACCTTTGACCTTTTCAGCCCAGAATCTAATCAGTTCATTGGTGGCTCATAATATATACTTGCATCCGAGTTTCACACTGAAATCTCACTGGCGTCTCAAGTGATATCGCGCTACGGGGTAGACGGAGCCCAAATCAGACATACTTTTAGGTCTGGTGACCTTTGACCTTTGACCTTTCAGCTCCAAATCTAATCAGTTCATTGGTGCCTCATAATAGCATAACTTCACCAAGTTGTGGGCTAGTGGACATTGAATCCAAACTGGTGCCGTGGTCTCATTTGATCGTGGGGGGGGTGTGGAACGAGCCCAAATCAGACGATATTTAAGCCGTGCACTTTGACCTTTGACCTTCAGCTCCAAACTAATCAGTTCATTGGGGTCATAGTACATACGGTGGTCCTAGTTACATCAAAATCGATCGGGTGTTCTCAATTATCGCCGGTAACGAGATCCGGTAACGGCGACGGCGGACGGCGACGACGGACAGAGGACGCACGACGGACAACCGAAACATAATGCCTTCGGCTCTTCGTTGCGGGTAGCATAATAAAAGAGATCTTGTCATAATTATACTTTCGTGAGCTTTCCAGTCCGAAAATTTTAATTGTGTAAATGTTGTGCCACCTGTACATTGTTACTATAAATGTGATGCCTCTATCATTCTGTAAGTTTATAACCATTCAATATCTGTGATGCGTCTTCTGTAGATTGCTCTAAAATCTTGAAATGTTTTTGTGATTTTTCGTTACTTATATGATTAGTAATGTAGATATTATCAGTATGTATGTCTTTTTTGGTATTTTATGTGGTAGTAAGTGCTTATTAAGCACCTATGTTATTGGAAACGTAACATTATTATAGTAGTTTGGAATATCTTGAAAGGAAAAGACTTAGAATGATTGTGAATAAGAACAAAAGTGACTTTTCTCTATTCCCAGTTGGTGATGGAAAGGATGTGCTATCGCGCAGGAGTCCTTATGATGCCTCGTGGTCTTGGTGCTGCTGCGCCGACCACTACCAAATGCCAGTAAGTTATAGGAAAGGTAACACCCTGACATTAGAGTTGGTTTTAATAAGCGGATAAGTAGGAAAATTAATAAAAGTTTGGCCGAAAAGTCCTACCAAAGAATAGCAGAGTTATGAAGTTTTCAAAATCTTTAATTCTTTGTGATCAAACATGCGAGCAGCTCCCATATCATGTACTATAAATTCATTATAAATTTCCATTTTTTATGGTTCTGATAATGAAATTGTTTTTATTGCATGGAGCATGGTCGGAAATTGATTGTAGTTGCTGTTAATCCAGGTAAATTTCAACAAAACGACTATATATAAACATCAAGTTCAACTTGGACTTATGTTTGAATTTTGACTTCGAGAACGTTTCGTGTCCTAATCCGGACGCTTCAGTCAGCTCCTCTGAAGTGGTTGGCGGCTGCGGTTCAGCGTCGTTGCAACTCGTGCGCAATCGCTTGTCATGTTAAGATGTCGAGGATCTTCCAGATTATGACCGTACACCGGAGTGAGAGGTGTGATGCAGTCCCACCCCCGTTAGAGCCCGGGGGCTTCACTCACCATCTTGGAGTGGTACCATGCTTGTCCAAGCAACCTCAAAATTGCGAATGTGGACCCTAAACGCGTAATTCTGGACCAAGATTTCACCCCTAAATGGGAGGAAAATGATCGTAAAACCGAACTTAAAAAGCTGACCCGAAATTGAGAAAAGGCGTAATACATGTAAATAGACGCCTAATGGCAAAAGTGGCGTAAAGTCTAATACAATGAAAAACGCGCCCCAAATGGAAGTGGTTTAGAACAGAAAAAAATTGTCTCTTGTATGAAGTCAAATAGCACAGAACAGTAGAAATAAGGCCCTAAATTGCAAAATAAAGCAAAGCCTATAAACCAGTTACAAACATGAAAAGAACAAGAACAAGAACAAAGAACAAAATGAGAAGACGTCCACAAAACATCAAGAAGGGGACGATATTAGGCTGAAATAACAACCTTTTTTCAAAAAAACGTCGAAGACAAACTGAAAAAAGTACCCCTTTTCTGAAAAACGTAGACGCGCCCGTACATCGGAAATCGACCCTTATTCGCACGTTTTTTGAGACAAGCATGGGTACCACTCCAGATGGGCAGGTGAACCCCAGCGGTTAAGGTAGGCTTCGGCGTTGACGTACACGGCTTCACGGACTCCCCTCGCAACCAACGGGTTCTTGTCTAGAATGAGCATATCCCTGTCATTGATACCATGTTTTGACATGTTTAGGTGAGTGTAGACTGCCGAATTGTTGCAGATGTCCCAGTCTGCGATGTTGATCACAACACTGAAGCCTCCCAGATAGGGCGAAACGTTCTCATCAAAATTCAAACATAAGTCCAGTTGACTTGTTTATATATTGTTTGTTGTCATGTAGGAAATTATGTTTCGATTATATTGAATGACAGGTATAAATAATTCAATTTCTGACAAAATGGCACTTGAGATTATAATACAGACAAGTGGGGAGCTGCTCGCAGTGTGACATCACAAGTAAAAATTCATGACTCTCTGTTATTCTGTGATTAATTTTCTCCAACTTCATTCATAGGTTTCTCTTATTTTTTTGCTTTTATTAAAATCAACTTGACATCAGGGTGGACTTCCCTTATAAGAGGAAAATGTTTCAAACAGTGTGTAGTCAAGACCAAACCCTCTGGACAGTAGTGATTTGGGGAAACCTTTGGCTTGGAAATGCCACTCGACTCTATGTACAACACTGGTTCTAAATTGGTACTTACGCTATACTAACTTGAAAAAAGAACGAAATAATCATTGAAAATTTAATTATAAGTAAATTACACCATCTGAATGTTGAGACAAATTGATTGCTATGGGTGATAGATGAAATTTTCTTTCATCAATCAAAATGATGGAAACTTTGATTGAAATTGACCGCCATTTAGCCAACCCTTTCTTATCAAAAGCGCTAATGTGAAGTTTAAGTCGTATAGCAATTCTCAAGTCCTTTACTTCTCTTAGAAAAAATGTTTATTTATATCAGTAAGAATGATATAAAATTGCTTATTGGCTAAAGTACAAGAAGCAGCATGCCGCACACAAAAACAATGATTAGCATTGATGATATCAGCAAAGTGAGGAAAATTATTGCACTTTATCAGTGTATTGTGTCATTAAC
>JZLH01S0213272.1:31161-53786 GCA_001188425.1 Eucidaris tribuloides
TAAATGAGTTATTTCATCTAATGTTAGTTTGGTATTATCTAACTATGTGTGGTCCTTATTAAATATTTCAGGGTTCTGAATGAGATAATTATTCATCCAAAGTCAATCATACAAAATAACTAGATTTAGTCTATAGTTGAATGCACGCATGTTATATCACGTAGATATAGTTTCAAAATACTATTGCGTTAATTAGGATCAGTTGGACACGGCGAGTCGCATATCATCCCGCGTGGGGGCACAAGACGCAATCAGAAACTAGAGCAGTCGACAAGGTATGATGGGTCAGGTGACTGACGAAGCGTTGTCGATGGCGGTGTGGTTATCGTGCCGGTCTACAGCAAGGTACTCAACAATGCAGGGAAGGCGAAAAGTTAGAAAACCCAAAGGACGACAGCGTTGTTCGATGGGCATCGTCAGACGAACGTGAATGTACCGCTGGCTTTGTCGTGAGGAAAGCCGAATTACCGTCAATGCTGGTTTGTTAAATCTATAGGTGAGGATTAATTATTTGCTTTTTTCCTGGGTGTGGAGTTGATTTGCAATGAAACGACATTCTAAATGGTTTGACTTTGGTCACAAAGCATGCATAGAAATTTGGGAGGGTATTTGAAGTAAGTCTTTTAGGGTAATAATGCTGGATTGCATGGTCCTGTGTTGATATGCTATCATTGTTATCACTGTGAAGGCGATGTGTGCTTGGAAGATATTTTAGAGTTTGATTACTTGGATTTGTTAATGAAATGACGGGGGTTGTCACAGTTGTGGTTCTGTCAGGCTGTTTCAGCCAACGGTGTCAAAATGCTTGTGTTGGTGTTCTAGAATCTGCTCGGTCCATGTTTTTTTACTCATTTTTCTTAGGATATTTTGCATGCTTATTGTGATGGTATGTAGTGATCTTGTTGTACTTGGTGTCCGTGTGGCGTGTAAAGTATTCCCAGTGTTTTTATCAGGGATTCACACAAGTTTACGTGTAGTGGATACTAATCCACAATGTCTGCTTAAAGTGTCTCGGAGCTAGCAACAGGCTCATCACTATGATTGCTACAATTTTAAAGAAAAAAAAACACACTAGCTACTACTACAACCCTCACACCATGCTGTAACGTATGTGAATTAGTGGTCATGTACGTAGATTTACTCTAAAGGCACACAATGCATAATAAGGACTAGATTAGTGAGCGTATAATGGTGTGTGGGCAACAGAAAAAAAAACAGTTGCTGCTGTCTGTTGGCGTTGAGTAGTGTGTTTCAAGATGACCACCCACGCGCGAGCGCGTGTGTAATTCCATTCAGATGTTGACACCGAGTGAGGCGGAACACTATTGATGCTGATTAACAGCAAAAACAAATAGGGATGACCGTTCACGAGTTTCAGCGGATATCTCTATAGAAATTAATGCGAAATAAGAGTTATGGGAACTGGTAGTTAAAACGGCTTGTACACAACTTGCAGGGTCAGAAATGTCGACAGCTTTGGTTGTTGAAGTACGTAATGCAAGAATCCCCTCGATCCAAACTCAATACAGTCGGTTCGTGTGTCCGAATGGGTGGAGCTTTGTACGTCTGCGCACAGTCGATTGCCGTGGAAAATGCCATTTTCTTTTCCATAGTCCTCGCTCCTTCGTTTTTCCACCGGTGTGGCCATTCCGAAGACCTCTCACTGAAACGCCTCCTAGCATGTAGTTTTATCCCCAATGCAATCGGCACACCCGGAACATGTCTTCAGTGGTTATTTTCTGCATTCTGTCTTGGACACAAGTTTGTGATGTAAGCTTCAACACAAGTGGTAATTTTTTCAGCTCACCTATGACAAATGATCGAGTAAGATGTTGCAGTCTTTTCATATTTTATTTGGCCAAAAGCAGTGCAACAGGGCCTACCAGACCACTTATTTCGGAAAGAGCATCTCAGTAAATGAGTTATTTATCTAATGTTGTTTGATATATATTACACTTTGTGTGTCCTTTTAAATATTTCAGGTTTCTGATGAGATAATTATTCATCAAATCAATCATACAAAAATAACTAGATTTAGTCTATAAGTGAATGCATTGTTATATCACTAGATATATTTCAAATACCATTGCAGTTAATAGATCAGTTGAAACCAGGAGGTCGGCTCATCATCCCGGTGGGGCCACAAGGAGCCAATCAGAACCTAGAGCAGTACGACAAGGGTCTTGATGGTCAGGTGACTAGAAGACGTTGATGGGTGTGGTCTACGTGCCGCTAACCAGCAAGGATCACAATGGCCGGGAGTGGAGTAGAACCGAAGGACAGAAGCGTTGATTCGATGGATCGTCCGAGAACGTAATGTATCGTGGGTTGTCGTGAGGAAAGTGATGTACCGTCATGCTGGTTTGTTACATTACATTTGAGAGAATTATATTATTTTGCCATTTTCTCGTGGAGTGATTTGCATGAACTGTCATTCTAAATGGTTGAACATTTGGTCACCAAAAGCATGCATAGAAATTTGGAGGAGTTTTGAATAATTCTTTTAGGGTAAATGCTGGATTGCTGGTGTGTTGATATGCTATCATTTTTATCACTATGAAGGCAGATTTGTGCTTTGGAAGATATTTTAGAGTTATGATTACTTGGATTGTTAATGAAATACGGGTGGTTGTCCACATGTTTCTGTCGGGCTGTTTCAGCCCCAAGGTGTCAAAGTGCTCGTGGAATTGTAGAATCTGCTGTTACCATGCTTTTTCTCATTTTCTAGGTTATTTCTTATGTATGTATGAGTGATATTTTGGGTGTAAGATAGTGTTTTATCAGGGATTCACCCAGTTTACTGTAGTGGATATATCCTAGGCATTGGCTGGCCACCGCAAAACAACCACGTCTGCTTAAAGTTTGCTCGACTAAGCAACGGCTCATACTATTATACCAATTCTAAAGGAAAAAAAACACTAACAACTACTACAACCTCACATCAATGTGAACTATGTGAATAGTGTCATGTACTAGATTTATCTAAGGAACACAATGCATAAATTAGACTGCATTAGTGAGGATAGTGTGGGCCAAAGAAAAACAACTGGTGAAAAATTCAACAACAGGTAACAGCAGATTTAACCGACTGAACACTTTATTAACAGAAACAAGGATGCAGTGCAAAGTGTTAAAAGCTTTACCACAACTGCAGGGTCAGATGTCACAGCTGGTGAACTGTAAGAAATGCCCCTGATCAAACTCATACATAGTGGATAAGTAGTTGCGCGCTGGAAATGCATTTTCTTTTCCTCCATAGTCTGGGGCCATACCAACTGATTGATGTGTTTTATCCATGACTGGCACACAGGGAAGAATGTTGGGCATTTTTTTAAAAGCTACACATTTGGTTGAAATCATAATATGATGCAGGAATTTATGATGCAATAAATTGTTGAAAAATGAAAGGCACAAATACCTGTGTTTCTTTCTGTTATACTTTCATCATTTGCACCATGTTGATTTTCACCCGACACATCTAGATTATTGTGTAATACTCTTCGTCATCAACATGTTGTCCAAACACAAACTTGTAATGCTTGTAAAAGTAATGTGGAAAAAACCCCCTTAAATTTCATTTTTCATACTGAGTATCGTTTGAGAGCATTAGACCTTACTCAAAAAGAAAGAAGAAAAATCTGATCAGTGTCAGGACTTGGAAAACAAGCTGACTACTCTGTGTTTCGTCAATCTTGTCAACAAAATATAAAATGAAATTACTATTAGCCTTTCTATGATGATGAATAGGCTCAGTTTTTATTCAGAGTAATAATAATTCCAAACCCAGTTGTGGTATTGCTTATTCCATAGTTATTGTCTTTTGAGAATATGACTTTTACTTTACATTCTACACAAATTTAAGCAATTTAAATCCATCACTGGACAAAGTAAAAAGCAATGCCACAATAGTGATTTAATTTGTAGTTTGGTCATATTGCAATAAATTCATTATCAATAATTGATTTTTCATTAACAATTTCATTTTCATTTTAGCCACTATTGGAGTGATTATTTTATTCAATTTTGGTTTCTTTTCAAGTATTTATATAATATTGGATGCTCTTGAGGTTGGAGACAAGAGAAATATTGTAGCGACTTGAATGCAACATATCTCGGACGAGTCGCAGACTGAGTCACGACTGTTTCACTAAGAGTACAATATTTCTGGTGCACCGAAAATAGCAGTCCAATATTATGCATTATTATCTAAACCCAGATGAACATTTCCAATAATTGGAATTAACAGGAATCCCTCGAAACCAGTCTTTTTAACGGGGCACCGTTCTTCGTGCAGATTGTTATTTCTTGCTATACACCATAAAGATTGACCATCAGTCCTCTGAATTTGAGAAATTTGCAGAGAAAGACATTGCTATACAAATAATGATGTGGATTCTTGTGAAAAATAAATTAAAAAAACATCTCCTTTATTACATTGTCTGTGTTGATACTGGATCAACTCGATAGTGGAACAAAAAAGTACCCGGATGTATCCAATATTTTTCCTCATTGTACAATATTTTCCGATACACCCCCTCCTCTAGCCACAGCGCGTATACGCGCATTCCTTTACGCGCGGGATACGCGATAATATCGCCGCGCTTAAAACCCCCTATTTAG
Source organism: Eucidaris tribuloides (assembly GCA_001188425.1). Lineage (NCBI taxonomy): Eukaryota > Metazoa > Echinodermata > Echinoidea > Cidaroida > Cidaridae > Eucidaris > Eucidaris tribuloides. The sequence goes on from JZLH01S0213272.1 coordinate 35,782, forward strand.
ATAATAATACTTAATGACTATCGTTAAGCATGCCAGTTTATGGTATATTTTTTCAGTTTGTTCTGTCAGCAATAATTTCTTAAAAACAAAATAATAATATTTTGAAAAGGTGACATGTTCAAGTTAGAATAGTTTGTGACTTTTGGTGGACTTTCCATTGGTTCAACAGAGCAACTCAGATGGGGATTTAAAAGATATCTATATACATATTTCAATAGTGATAATATAATTGCATTAATCTGCAGTATATACATGTAAGATCAGTGTATTCTCAAGTGGTCAAAGCCTGCACATATTGCTTTAATAGTCAAAAATGCATCAGGTAAAATTAAATCAATATACATCATGCCAAGGACTTGCAAGGAGGCTTCAGCAAGCCAAGGTCCAGAAGTCGTTTTACCTGTGATCTTACATATATCTTTGATGTCATCACAAACTGATATAATTATAGCAAGGTAGCAAACAGTGAACTTTGAAGGGCTTGGCAGCTGTTAGTAGAGGCAAGATGGTGTTGAAAAGATATGGGATGGGAAGTTTACCTAGTGTTGTATTTTCACATTATGCGGAATAAAGGTTATTTGTCTGAAATGCATATAGGAAAAACTGGATAGCCCAATGATTAACCTATGTGCTATATCATGCTTGCATGAGGTGCATATAAGGAACAGTACCAGTGAAGGTATTTCGAAGAGAATGTAGCAACATTAGTCAATGCAGCCCATCACCTAAAGAATGGTTGCTATCAGATGCCTCAGTAAAAGAGCTATTTACTCTTCAAAGTTATATGGTGTTATGGGGTCAAATGTTCCCTCTACTAACTGTATAGTGGCTAAATCTGTGGTACAAACATTTTGAATTGGGTTGTTGTTTGTTGAAATATCCTGGCGTATAATTCCTGTGGTTTGAAATGCCATGCTATGTGCAAGCCTCGCAGGTTTTGGCACTGCTACACACATCAATCATCTATTACAATGTACATTTCACTATTGTAAAATGTAATGAGTAACTTAGTTACATAGACTATATGCAATTTAACAACACTATATATCAGTCTCGTTTAAAAACTGTATTATGACATACGTCAATATAATGAGCATTTTGTCGCTTTTTACCTTTGGAGAAACTAAGGAATTATGGGAATGGGATGGGAAAGTGCTGGGAGTCATTGTAGTTCTGTTCATATGTTTGTTAGTTTTTTTGTTTAAACACATGTCAAGTAAAATTCTGGACTTGTTTCTTTATAAATTGCAGTCCAACCCAACATGAAATTTTGAAAATGATAGTGATATTTGTTTTATCATAATTTATTTATTTATTATTATTATTTTATTATTATTATTATTTTTTATTTATTTATTTATTTATTTATTTATTTATTTAATTATTATTATTATTATTTTTTTTGGGGGGGGGGATGATATAAACTTGAAATCTATTCACTTCAACTTCAGTGTGTGTATCAGTACAGATGTTATGCATCAAGCAATTAACTGTTTTTGATCCAGAAGTTTCTTGCTTCCCACATGAAAGATAATTACAGTGTGCCAAACCACTATTAACAGGCGTTTGTAAGCTTATATTGATAGTTACAACCGCAAATACAACAAAAGTATAAAATCCATATACAGTGTAGCATGTTATACAAATTTGATCGTTGCAAATACTAAATGAAATATTAGCATTCATGGCTAGAAGAAACAAGTACTGTCAAATCTGTGTTCTTTAATCCATTTTCGAGTCAAGTCATACAAATATTATCTCTAGTCTACTTTTCTTCAGTGTAGCTTGAAAGTGGTAAATACAAGTAGAAATTCAACCCTGACAATCAATAACCTAGCAATTATCCATGATAGAAAATGTGTGAGATGGTTTACTGATAACTTCCTTTTTTGACTGCAATGTTGACATTCAATGACATAATAAAACAAAATCCTCAATGTATTTTATTTCACCACTTATTATTACTTTCTTAGTAATATTTTAAATGCTCCACTGAAAGATTGTGCCAAAACGACATGGAATGGTCTTGTGATACAAACATATCAACTGTGAAATCTGTAACATATCAATGTGTTACAAGTTGCAAATACATTTGCAGGCCTTCAACTGGTCCTACATTTCATACTTTATCCTACTTTTTTGTGAAAATCCTAATTTTGCTATTTTGCCCCTAAAAATCCTTATTTTCCTACTTTTTGTGATAGGTTTAATATTTGTTTGGAGTTAAGTAGTCTTCACAGGTTGTTGCTGAGAGTACTGTAACTACCATCATCACCTGTTTGTGGAGAACAATTTGTTTCTGCGGGTTTCTGCTTTTTAACGAATCTTAGAATTGTTTTCCACGTATTCCACATTTCCATTTTCTTTGTGGTTATTACTCAAAACACTACTTATAAATATCCTACTTTCCTTCTACTCTTGTGGATTAAATCCTACTTTTCTCCTTCTTTTTGGAGAATTTTGCTCCTAATTTTCTCCTACTTTTTCAACCAAGCAGAGTTGAAGGTCTGCATTTGTAATAACAGATGGAATGACGTAAATAATTGTAAACCCTGTGTAAATATTCAAGTTTTAAAGTCAAGTTCAAGTGAAACTTTCAAGTTTGTGGGTAGTGGTGGAGTTATTAAAACATGCCTCTTTTCATTAAGCGTTTACCTGATATGGCATATTTTAATGAAATATCTTGTTTCTCTTATGATATTTCCCTTCACCAGGCTCACCTCCGTAATTTACTCGAAAATATATGCCATTATCATCTTTAATATTGCCAATGTGTAGAAGTAAGATCTGATTTGCTAAGAAGCTATGTCGGGTGCACATATCATCAAGTCCTTTAAAACACTATTTTGGATTAGCAGAGATGCCACATTCTCAGAAATTTCCAGATTTCGGAACTTTTTTCAAAAAGATTTTACGGAATTTCCTGCATTTCCGGATTTGTTAATTTTTTTTCAAAAAGAGGATAGATCTTTAGTGTAACCTTTAGAATTTTGTTATTTTTTGCTACCGTATTCCTTTTGGTTGTGAAGGCATTGTAACAAAATTTGGGGGCCTGTCCCCGAAACAATTACTGTTAAACACTAAACTTTTGCGACATGAAACTTTGGCGAATAAGAACCGATGGCCATTTCACATGCATAAAACTTTCGCGAAGTCACTGACCATGAAGAAAAATAAAATATAGCAATACTGCTAGGAAGAAGCATTGGGTGTTTTGTTAATAAATGATCACAACAATTTACAGAAAATATTTGTTTTAATGCCTCTGAAACACCATTTTATCAAATGAAGTGCATTGTGACTGTAATATAAGTGACTGCGCATTATTACCAGATGTAGTGTATATCTCGAGTCATTGACTTGTACAGTACACAATCTTATTGTATTGGCATTCAAAAAGATTTGTAAAGTTAGACACAATCTTTCACGGGCATTTTACTTTCGGTAATCTTGACTCCTTGCGAAATTCGCGAAAGTTAAATGCTCGTGAGAATTTCAGGTTTTACAGTATAGCTTATTAAAATATTCCTCGCGTTTTCCGCGGGATTAGTCACTCCACTCTCTCGCACATGGATTTCAGAAAATTTGGAATTCTCCCTGTGACATCTTTGGATTAGGCACTTGAGTTTTTGTATAGAGGCATTGGTCAATAGCATTACAAAATATTCTGATTTCTTTGGTATCTTTGACATATTTCATGGTCACAAATTTTGTCATGCATGGGAGTAAGTTTATGTATCTCTTTTCTTTTTTGTTTTAAAGAGGCATGTTTGAGTTGAATTCTGGCTGCATTCTTCATTAAAATTTCATTTGTGTATGTGTGTATGTGTACATTATAACAGAAGTATTGAAAATAAGTATTGAAAATACTAATTGTAAACAAGGATATTAAACTGTACATGTTTCTGTTTACTTGTGTATATGTAAACTATGAATATGATTTGTAAAATTGTTATCTTTTCTGTACAATGAATGCAGTTGGTTGCATATTTAAAGATGAGAAGAAATAAATTACTCTGTGACGCATATTTGCTTCCAAGTCAAGTCAACGACTTTCCATGTGATTCAATGATTTTGTGTGGAGAATGTCTGCATGAGGTATAATGGATAAAACTATATGGGCTCCTTGATTCTATCTTTCACCCTGAGGCAGACAAAATGAGAGGAACATATTAATGAAAGTTTGATGAAAATTCTTCAAAGAATAACACAAAGAATTTTTATGTTGTAAATTTGTGACGTCACATGCGAGCAGCTCCCCATATGTCATGATATAGATTCCATAAAGTGCCGTTTTCTCAGAAATTTGAAAATGATTTTACCTGTGCATTCAATATATTATCAGAAACATTTCATACAGGCTCCTATGAAAAAACCCCCATTCAATTATCATGAACCATGAAAAAATGGCAATTGATGGAATTTATATTACATGACATATGGGGAGCTGCGCATGTAACGTCACAAAACTGAAACTCTGAAACATTATAACTCTGTTATTCTTAGGTGGATTTTTGCCACACCTTCATTAATATGTTTCTCTCATTTTTCTGCTTTTATTAAAACCAACTTGACGTCAGGTTGAACCTTGCCTTTAATATTCACGAATTTCAACCAACCATGACGGGAAGTACTGGCAGTGATTCAAACTGGGGCTGTTTTTTTTCTTACGGGCGTCTTGAATTTCTAGTTTCGCTTGATAAAATGAACCTCATCCTAATCTAATTAAAAAAAAAAACATTTTGAGCTACAGATTTGCTTCCAACAAGATTTGAAACCTGGATCTTAGGAATTGCAGACAACCTCTGTAACCACTGAACTAGCCGAGATTTGATGAGAGCAACTGTATTTCTGCATTCTTATTGTATGTGGCCTACTACTGTATATGCTGAATATTTCGCGGTGGTTTTATTGTCTCGCCTGCGTAGCGGAGCGAGACATAGGTATCACTATTTCCGGCGTAGGCGTCGGCGTCGGCGTAGGCGTCGTCAACAATTGTGTTGTACACACAATAACTTTCTATAGCTTCGAGGTGGGATCACCAAATTCCTACCAGAGGTCCATCTCTTGAAGGCACAGGTCAAGTTCGAATATGAGTCGAATTTGAATAAGGTCAAAGGTCAATGTACTTTCCATGACTGGCACTGTGCTATGTTGTACACACAATAACTTTCTATAGCTTCGAGGTGGGATCATCAAATTCATACCAGAGGTCCATCTCTTGAAGGTGCAGGTCAAGTTCGAATGTGAGTCGAATATGAATAAGGTCAAAGGTCAAAGGTCAATGAACTTTCCATGACTGGCACTGTACTATGTTGTGTACACACAATAACTTTCTATACCTTTGAGGTAGGATTGGCTAAATTCATAACAAGAGGGTCCATCTCTTGAAGGGCAGGTCAAGTTCGAATGTAGTTGAATGATTAAGGTGCAAAGGTCAAAGGTTTCAATGAACTTTCCATGACTGGCACCTGTGGCTGTGTTTGTACACACAATAACTTTCTATAGCTTGTAGGTGGGAATCACCAATTCATACCAGAGGTGCATCTTCTTGAAGGCACAAGGTCATTCGAATATGCAGTCAAAATTTGAATAAGGTCAAAGTCAATGAACTTTTCCATGATTGGCAGCTTGTGCTATGTTGTACAGCACAATAACTTCTATACCTTCAAGGTAGGAATTGCCAATTCATATAAGAGGTCCATCTCTTGAAGGTGCAGGTCAAATTTCGAATGATGATTGAATTGATTAAAGGTCAAAGGTCAATGAACTTTCCATGACTGGCACCTGTGGCTATGTTATTACACCACTTCTGTTCCTCTAATGAACATAAACTTTATAATTTGATACTTTTCTAAACACTACATTTTTACTCAGTTGCAACAGAGTTCATTCTACAGTTGACTGTATAATAATCAGTGAACTCAGCTACTCTCTATAGCCTGAACCAGATGTTTATTTTACTTGTTTATCTTAAATGCATTTGTGTTATTAATTTAATGAGGCTATAATTTCTTGAGCAGCCATTTCTAATATTCACACAAATTTGCCAATGTACAATAGAAAAGCTGTCAAAGTTTCTTAAAGTTACTTCAGATTGCTGTCTGTGCATGTTCTGGTAATACTGTAGGCTATACAAAACAAAATGAGAAAAGTATGCCTCTACCATCATATTGCGTAATGTAAACTGTCAGAACCAACAATTCACCCCTAAACTGCTGAGCAGCGCTCAAGAAGTCATATAGCATAGTTTGACATGCAGTCTCTTCATGACTGCGATATGCAGGCGAGACAACGCTTGCGTTTGCCTTTTTTGTTATTCATAATTTGCAACTAGAATGAACGCAAAAATTTTCACTTCCAGATATTCTGTAACAGAGTGAATGCAAATGCAATAAAATCCGTGAAAAGTATACTCGAGCGAATTCGTCGTGTTGAAGCAAAAATCATGAAAAATATAATGTACGCGAAATATGTGGGCATATACAGTATGTGTACACATTCAATGATCAATCAGTGTGTGACCTCGGAACCTGATGCAAGTTCAAAAAATGATAGAATTGAGGAGGCCATAATAGTCTCTAAACTGTCAATTTTGACAGCATAGTGGTTGGAGTATTTGTAATTCGTTCATCACTACATGATGACTGTACACAATACAAATGGTTTCAAAGATACAAAAGCAACTACACACAGTGCATTATTGATAATTTCTATATTTTATTAGGCATATACATATAGAATATTAACAGAAATAAAATACTGTATATACTTTGGGTATATAATCAACCGCCAAATTTCTACATATTAATGATTTAAATAATATAAGTTAACATGATCATTGATAGGAATATGTCAAATTTCAGCCATACTGCATACATCCAGAAAAATTGTCAAGGTGTGGAATATACAGAAAAGATAATAAAAAGAATATTCCAGGGGAAAACAACTTGTTGAATTCTACTATATTCCAGTGATCTGAACAACAGCGTCAAAAATTTCAAGGCATATTTTCATAGCTGTACAAACAAGGTAGAAAGTACAATACTGGCATGGTAAAAGCAAAATCTGAATAGATACGATATCGGATATCTTATAACAGGTATAACAACAATTCTAGAAAAAGTATATACATTCAACGAGAGCAAAGGTAGTAATAATTGCTGACTGACTATATATAAAAGAAAATAACAAACCCTTCTGGTCCATTTCATAGTACTAAGTGAAGGTATGGTAACATGCCACCAGTGGTTGGTCAGAGCAATTATATTTGACTTAAAAGCAAAGGAAGGGGGTGGAATGGGGAATTATTATCCGATATGAACATGCGAACTATTTCTATGTATTTCATACAGAAATGAAATAAAATTATACCATATCATATTGATGTAACATTGAAGTTAATATTGATAAACTCTTCCTTCAGTGGTCAGCCTATAGTTTAAATTTAAAATATACGCTCCAAAATAGTTTGATTTTGTATAGTAATATACATATTTCATCTGTGCCTTATGGGGTCCAGATATTCTCGTTAATCAGCCTTCAGAGATAAATATTCGGTATCTCAAAAGCAGGGTTGGCTATTTTCCGCACCCAGGTGGGAATTGCTGGAAAATACCGGGAAATGGCGGGAAGTATTCAAGATGAATACAGAAGGACAGGGAAATACTAGAAAAATACTTGGGGAAATACCTGGCAATACCTGAAAATATTCCAAGAAGTATTTCACAGTATTTCCTGTGTTTTCACTATTTCCCATTTTCGGCTAAAAAATTATTGAAGCGGTAGTTAAAAGGTATTTACCGCCAGTATTTCCCAATCCGGGCCAACCCCTGTCTTAAAGTGTATACCTTATAACAATATAATCAGCAACATGGCCGTCCGCTTACCAGTTGAAACTATATATGTTGCATGTTAATCAATACCCCAAACTTCAAAGGTTCATGAATAACTTTGAATTAAAGAAAGTTGACTAATTTGCATGATCCGTTGGCTTGAAATAAAATTAAAAAAAAAATGAAGTTATCAAAATTGATAAGACTTTTGAACTGTACGGACATCTGTATTGCGCATACTCTTCCTCATTGTATGATGTAGAACTAGCAAAACATATACACATAAAATTCACATACCAAGAAGGATTGTCTGAAATATTTAAATAACTTTGAAAACTTTTTTAAATAAGGCAAGTTGAAGCAATCACAAATATTGGGCATAATACATTGTGAGTAATTCATTCAATTTATACAAAATTTGGTAATAAATAATGTAAGAATAATGAAGATATAATAATAGATAATTTTAACATGTCCAAAGCCATTCAAAGCAAGAGAACCTCTGGTGAGAAAGCTCATACTGATATACATTCTTCAAACGAACAATACTGAACCCATACACTGGTATAGTAATACTGCTAAAAATAATTTGAAAGTATGAGTCCTATGACAGAAATTGAGATTTGTTTAGACAGTTATAGGTGATGTAGCAAGTTTCAGCGGTTTAAGGAATATTAAAAAGTTCTAGAAACCCTTGTCACAAAATTTTTAAACATTTGGGTGCCATCTTGGGCTCTCAAAATACATGAATTTCCTTGACTGCTAACATTTAACTCGCACACATTTTTAGTAGTATCTTAGTGTATGACAAGAACAGTCGTAAGGTTCTTATAACAACAATTTCGGATCTTGCACAATTTACAGGGTTCATACACCGTCAACAACATTTGTACATGATTTCAAGAGCTGTGACAATTACGCCTATAAAAAAAAAAAAAACAGTTGTAGCAAGGCATTCAAACAGAACTACTATAATTTTGAAAGTCCCCATTGCAAATCATACAATCGATCCCCCAGTGTCATACCCGTTTAAAAATCATAGTCCAAAAATAGTATGGCTGTGTGAAAGGGGCTAAATAATACTGGTTCTACCAATCGGTCATCTAACTTTAAAAGTAAATTGGTAGTTTAGAGTCTTGGAATGAGTGCCTTTATGGCATTCTGCTGGCACACCCTCTACAAGTTCTGATGCATCTGACCATAATCATGCCTGCACAGGTGTGCACCACTTCATTTAATCTCTCTGTGCGCGGGACCCTGAATCCCTAGCGTGCGGAGTAAATTTCAAAGAGCGCTCAGTATGGCGGAAGGAAATAACTAACTGACTTCCTAGCATAACTTTGCACAAAAAACGGTTTTAGGAAAAAATTGTCCTACCAGCAAAGTGAAGTACATTTTAACAGACCTTCTTAAGGCATAAAGGGTGTTTGGAAATATAACATCTGGATTTTGTAAAGTAATGGCTAATTGTAACCAAACATACATGTAGTTCTAAGATTTCGGCTGCTTGAAAATATACCAACCCCGATTCAAATAAATACAAGAAGGTAAACGCACAAGTTAATATAAAAACCTGACTTGTAACAAGTTCATGAAAGAGATGAGTCAGCCAAATGAGAAGTGAATGAAGAGATTACATGAAAGCACGTCTTATTGTAATTGACTTTCTAGTTCTTTTTAAGTTTAACTTGTGTGCTAATCTTTTGGTCCTATGTATCACGAAGCCTCATTGTATTTATCGATTTTTCTGGTTCCTTAAGAAGCCTAACATAATACCCGCCGTACTTGAGGAATGTAAACAAACAAAGAGATTAGCTGCTAGTATCCGGGAAATCAAGTGTAATTTCGGTGAATACAAATCGTTTTCTCCAGTTGAGCGTGAAATGCGAATCCCGCACGCTGCAGGGAGTGCAATGGATGGCGAATACCGCGTGTAAAAGAGTTAACTGGGGAGTACTATTCGCAAGTCTTTCTTATGGCAATTTGCATGGTGATTCCATATGTCTTTCAAACATACAGTGTCCATTGCATGCTTCTGACACAAGTTCACTTCTCCTGATGCTGAGAGGAGGCTGAAGGTGCTCTGAACTGGAGGCGTGTGTCTAGGCCCGGAGCTTGCGTCGCCTCTGGTGAGAAATGTCCTGGAAGGTTGCAAAATACAAAAAGTAAATTAGTCGAATCGAGTTCAAAAAATCTGTAAATATTAACTGTTGCCTCTGAGATTCTGAAAATTCCCATAGAGCTAACATAGAGCAGATCTGGTTCCACGTAGCCAACAGGTTAAATGGAAAATCTAAAAATAGTTAATGAAATCACAACTAAATTTTACAGCTTTTTAAGAGTCTCACTACAATACAATACAATCAATATTTAAAACAATATATAGCTTTAAATAAATCTCTGGCAATTTGGATTCCTGGCTAAAAACAATGTAATGTAAATGCATGAATAATGCATAATAATAACATAATATCTAATTTTTTAAGCCTAATTGTATGCAAAATAGAACAAATGAGTAGTGGTAAATTTAAATGATGGAATTTAGATTCTTTGCCTACGCTGAAATAACATTGTAAATACACTGGGTGTGTAGAAGAAACTACCTTTAAGTTAGCGTTAGCAAAGATTACAAGGCTAGAATCTAGTTCAGTTTGGAATTATAGTGATCATTAGATTGAATTAAAGATCAGAGATAACAAACTTCCTAGTCTACTTCAGATCTTACAATGGCAATAGGTATACCAAGATATGCATGTATAGGAAACTCCTAAGTTAAGCGTTTCATGCAGAATTTTTATTTACAGACGCAATACACGTATACTGAATTAAACTACTGAATGATTCAGTCAGTGAGCTTTCACAACGAAAGTGAGTAGGGTTTTGTGTATTTTCAAATTCTAGTAATAAACTGATGCTTCATGATTTCACAGAAGCACGTCCTTTTATATATAGCCTAAGAGTATGGTGAAATTGTTTTGTTGTGCACTGGAGGATTACAAAGAGACTGGCGCCTGCCTTTAAAAAGCAGAAGTTATGTTTTGAAATTACTTTTCAAGTTTCATATATATCCCCATCTTCTATCCTCCACTCCTTCATCCTTCCAGCTCCATGACTTGGGAAGAGCCTCTTGGTTGAGTAGGTCGCCCCTGTACTCCCGATGGCACTGGGCGATTATGGCTGGTGAGACCTGTGGGAGGGAACCTGACTGCTGCCCGCCACTCCCTGGAGGTTTCCATCTTGGTATGGTGGTGTGGTGAGGGGTGGGCGGGTGGCGTGTGCTGGCTGCTGGGTGTGGGGACTTGGATCCTGATGCAGTGGCACCTGCTTGGCCGGGTCTGGTGGTGGGGGCTGTGAGTGGGGTGGGGGAGGCCGTGACGTGCTATTCTACTCTGGAGGGACGGGGCTCCTGCTGTGGGAGGATCACATTACGCACACGGTTGATGTTGTGATCGGGCCGTGTGCGGGCTACATGTACCAGGAACTGTAGTAATATATAGACAAATGATTGCATTAGCAATTGATTTGCAAATTGTAAAATAATACATGCAAAAAAGGACTACAATGTCAAAGTTTATTGTTTTGAACATCACACAACCTTTAACACTCGCCCATCATTTCCCACTTAAAATCTAGTAAAACACAAAATTTTCCCAGAAAATTCACACAGACACAACATAAAAATTGTGAAGCCCATTGAAAGACTGTCCATTTGCTATTAGAAATATATGACAGTGTTGAATGACAAAATAACATCCTAGAACACAACACTTTGACAGATATGCTGTCACTAGTAAAATATGTACCAGATAAAAATTAGCACATGAATTATTGTCATCCTCTTGCCGCTTGGACAAACATTCTGGCAACACATCAGTCCCCTGAGGGAAAATTGGAATGGTTGCTCATAATTTCGAGCTATCTAAAAGAAGCAAAATGATGTTTTGAACTGCAATTTTTCAGGTTTCAAATAACTTTAGACGCTTTTCAAAACATCTGGTTAGTATGGGGAAATCATGTAGGTCAGATTTTTAAACTAGAAGCATTCGTATATGATGCCTTTAACTCTTAAATTGGTCAAGCATATTCTGAACACTTCCCACTATGAGCAAGCATTTGGAGTGTAGTGTTAACTTTGAACAGGCTTTAAGCTTTCACACATGCAACAATGAGAAAATTGTTGTGTATAAAAGTTGCATATGATGATGCTTGGTATTTTCAAGTGAATATATGCTGAAATCACAAAGTTGTTAGTAACATGCAACAGTTCATGAATTGAAATAGTAAAATATATGTACCTGTGCTTACTTTGTATCTGTCCATTCAGTCAGGTTCTTGATAGGACCTTGTAGGCCTGACAGCATCTCTTCTCTATAATTCTTTATTCTTGCGTTATCGCACAATCACATGTCGTTGCATCCGTTCATGCCTGTTTATTACATTAAAAGATTAAAATGGCTTAACAATCATACTGTTGTACTGCACCACTAATTTTACCACTACTACTATTGTAGCACACATTACTACTAGCTACTACTACTACCGTACACACTACTACTACTCACTACTTCTTCTACTACTTCTCCTCGCTAATACTGTTTCTGGCTCTGCCTCTCTGGGCATTTAATTTTTTTTATGAAGGTACATTGTAGTCCTCGCATAAAACATGGTCAAGCATATTAATGGTAATAAGGACATTCTGGTATTGAGCTTGCGGACAACCTCATGGAATTGAAAACTTTCAAAAAATGTCTTCGCCAAACCCGATTTCGCATGTTACCTAATTTATCAGGTTAATGATAGTAAGCCATGTAACCATGTACCATTATTCATCTTGGTAATGTCAACAAAGTACCCAGTACCTTTTTACCTAGCTGTCATGAAATATATTTGTTGTTTTTGTGGCAGGCAGAGGTTCAACCTTTTTCTTTGTTGGTGTCTTAAATCCTTGTAAAAAAAATGTATATCCTGTTGTTATCGATTACCACATTATCAAAATATTACTAAATCTTTCAGTAAATACTAATCCACCCAAAAACAATAACCACCATAAATGGTAGTAACTTCAGCTTGCAGTCCAAGTTTTGACTAGCAATACCATTTCTTGTTTCCCAGTTATCAGTTACTAATGCTTCAACTGATACGTAATACCAATACTTTTATAAAGCCAATTCTTCACATTTCTGTCCTTTGAACGGACAAACAGTTGTACAGAAGCGCATAAAATCGCACACTCAGCTGACAAATTTCTTCCACCGAAGGCCAAGAAATGTAACACTTTTGCAGGCTCAAAGTGAAGGTTATTATTGCCGCCAAGTGCTTCTGTTCCCAATAAAATACATAATTCTGACGGCAAAAGATGGAGAAAATCATCTTAGGTATTGTATTTACTACGCGCTGTCTGTACAAGCCCGTCGTCCCTAAAGGATTAAATAGAGGCACCATAGAGACAAATGGCTATCATCAAATCAGCATATGCTTTGAGAGAATAACCATTGATCAACTTACTGCTTCCGGCTGGACATCCTATACTGGAACGTCTTGAGGAGGGCCATGTCTGTTTTGCATCATCGTCTCATCTAACTTCTCCCATCTTGGTGAGTTTGTTTGTCCATCAGCCTGAGTGGCCTGACGTGGACGGTGAGGCGGGTCCGCTGATTGGCTGCTGATTTGCTGAAAAGAGAGCAGAAATAGATAATATATCACACTGTAAATATATGGATTGCATGTTTTTTTTGACTGAGCTCATAGTGATAGTGTGTCTTAGTCCTAGTTGTACTGTATGGTTTGTCTGTATGTTCCCCCCTCCTCTTGTATGCTGACACAACATTATTACCCTTACTGAACTGGCTATTTGGCTCATGAAAATACATGAGGGAAATCCTCCTTTAAGCCTCAAACCCGGAAATGAATTTTACTACCTATCGCACTTCGCGAGATGCGGCCAGCCTAAAAGTACAAAAGGGCGATAAGCAGTTGAATCCCCAGCAGAGAAGCGACGCTGAGCAGGTGACAGATGACATGATAGAGGGAGAGAATGTGGAAGGGAAAAGGAGCGCTCAATGCATGCACATAGTAGCGGGAGCTAAATTGGAAGAGGAAAAATTTGTTATACGGCCAATTCTGGGGTCATTTTCCTTTGTTGCGAAGTTTAATTTGGGGTCTATCATCTACCTTATGAGTACTTTCCTGTGACATTTTAATATGTTAAAACAAATGAAATAATAATTGCCTACTTCTCCATATTCAGCTTCAGGCAAGTGCCTATGGGTAAGAGCCATGGTGACACTATTACGTAAGGTGATTGAGGATGCGCTGCGGTTATCGCAAACCACCACCTCTCATGTGATATCTAGTCACATGATTAAGACTTTTAACGTGTCATTTGGATCAGCGGGTAGGGATTTCCCCACGCTAATAGGGCATTCAGATCCCATAGGATCAATGCGGCTAGAAGTAGTGCGAATATTTTTTAACATGGGAATTTCATAATGTACTGGGGGTGGGGGGGGGAGCTGAGAGGCCCCCCTTTATGATCTTGGCCCGTTGACGTGCGAGTTGCGACGAAAAATCGCATGCACATCGCCCGCCACAAAACTCTAGCAAAATTGTATTGTTATTTAAAAAGTAAATGGTTCATTTCATTAAATTATGGACTAATTATGCATAATTTTATGAGAGAAATCATTCTTTTGCTCTAAGCCACTGAAATAAAGCTGCTGAATGGGCTAATTTTTGGTCCTTGTACCCTTTGTAAGTGTTTTCACAAATGTACTACCAAAAATTTATGAAATGCTAAACTTACCTTATGTATTTTAATGTTTTTTCAATTTTTTTTCTCTTTTAAAGTTTTTTATTGGTTTTTTCCATAAAATTAGAAACCATTACAAAAAACAATGAATCATGTAATAACTGCAAAATAAAAATCCACAAAAAGAACCAAATGTAAATAACTAATTCATAACACAACATTAATATTGATGGCTTAACATAAACATAGGAAACAAATCTTACAAACAGTTTAGAACACATTCTCAACGGGTACTTTTCGTTAGTGAACATTTTCCTTTATAAATTTTACTTTGCGATCACTGATTCTGTATATCTGACACTGCTAATAAAGCCAAAGAGGCCAGCTAACTAAGTCTGATTATCTTGCATTTCGAATATAGATGTATCTGCTTAATAGTATGACCAGGTGATGTTAAGCATTGTTTGTAAGGCCTTCCAGCCTTTTAATTGAAACCAAAGATCATTCTTTTCCTTGGTCAAATCCTCACATGTAATAGCCGCAAACTTAAAACGCAAATATTATCAAAGCAAAAGCTTGTCCTTAAATCTTTAAAGTGAATTTACATTCGCAATATATGTAGCAGATGTTTTTTGCAGCTTCTGAAGTATTTCTCTGTTTTTTGACCTTTGTTTTTTATCTTGTTTTTTTTCGAGGATATTTGTCGGTGACAACGTTGTGACGCATAAATAAGCATACAAATTAATCATTGAATCAGTAATAGCAAACGATATTCATATACATTAATGATTTTTTTGGCTTTAAAACAAACAATTTGTATTGAAATGTAGCAATGAAATCAACATTTTTTAGCAATTTTTGTGTGACACGTGCAAGCATACAAAGATTATGCGAACACCCCCCCCCCCCCCCCCCCCCCCACCCCGCCCCGCCCCCCGCCCCCCGCCCGGAACCATGTACCCAATGTCACGAAAATGGTCTTAAAAGATGCAGGAGAGTTCTAAGGAAAAAGTGACGAACATCGGGCAGAAGAGCTTTTTGCGTTGCAGATATATCCACAAAACATTGAGGGGGGGGGGGGGCCTGGAGCGCCCCCTCCCTCAATGTTTCGTGAAAGTTAGGGTAATAGTACAGCAGTGTTTTAAAAATTTGTGCGAATATTTGCAAATTTGTATGCATATTTTCAGCTGTGCTGCCAAACAGTCCAAGAATGCCATTGCTTCCACTAATATTGCTCGTAGAACAATACTGAAAAACATGTTTTTGCATTTAATAAGAAAGTGCTTGAAAGACTATCAACTCAAATAAATTAATCAAATTGAATTGAATGAAATCAAATCAAATCAAGCATAAAATCGACTAGGCAATTAGCTCACGCTTGTACTGTTCCTGTTTATCCTTCTTCCATCTGGCTTCAATTGTCTTCATTCTCGCTTTTCTTTACAGATTCTCCTTTCTTCCTAGCAACATCATAGAAGAAAATGAAGAAATAACATGTTATTTATTCATCACGCATTATCACGAATGATATTCAAAGAAGGCAGCCAAAATAAAGATTGTGAAATTCCAATATGTTAGCATATTCTTGTAAACTTAGAAATCTAGTCATCTTCCTCCTACAAATATGAATTGACAGAGAAGATATTTCAAATCAAATACTAACAACTCTGGAATATGAAAGTTTCCACGGGAATGAATATTTAGGTCGACTTACTTTGCATTTACACAAGGTCACATAATTGACATATGCAATGCCTATTCAATATAAGCATATTACAATTTTGTTACCATTTCTGTCCTAAATCTATATTTTTCCAAAGCTGTTCAAGAACAATAATCCGAGCGCAAGGCTTACATTGTGGCTAATAGAAATGCAAGCACACCTAAATTGATTAATGGTATCTCAATTGGTTACTTGATGTTACTAAACGCCCATCGCAGACGAAGTATGAGATATCTCGGCTGGGGTCTTTGGAAAATGCGTGGTATCAAAACTCAAATTATCTCCAATGGGTTAAGTAATAACCAAAAAGTGATGATTTCTAACTCACTCTTTCTCGTGTCTGGCTTCCGACATTTTTTGCTTCCATCTTTTCTCCATGTCCTCCCCTCAATCTTCTCCAGGTTTTCAATGCAGGGATGTCCTCTCCTGGCTGCGCATGAGACTGAATCTGCTCTACATTCTCACTCTTGACACGCAGGAGAGTTGTCGCAAGAAACTTGACATGGCCAGCATAGTACATAATAGTAATTAAATCATAATTGATTGATTTACATTTGGCAAAACAATAGGGATATTACTGCATTTACAACCTAAACAATATGAAAAAATAAACAATATAAATACAAGAATCCAACATCCTAGATCATATTTAATATTTTGTGCATATTGTAGAAAATTCAAAGTTGAGGTAAATGATTCTACTCTACAACCACAGAGGGGAAAATGTTGATAAAAATGAATATTGACTACATCTTGCATGGATGTAGAAGTAAAGCCATAATGCAACAAAACATATGTAGCTTTACTAAGAATTTACTCGCATTGGTGTTCTTTGTAAAACTTTCACAGGCAAATTAGTTTTTGCAAACTATTTTGAAAAATACAAATATCTGTAGGTCATAAACAAATGACTCTACAGCACTTTGTTCTTATGATTAGAATTAGTTTTTAACCGTGTTGACACAATATTAGACACAACACTACACTTGAGTCAGACAAAATTTCAAACATTGGACACTGCGACATTGTTTTGTTTCATTCCCGCACCACCCCCCCCCCCACCCACAAATACAAATAACATCATGAATGAGAATAAAAAGACAATGTAAAAGTAAAATAAATGGAACACGCAAATACTTTCAAAGTTTCAGCTAAATTTCCAAACTAATTATACTTCATAATTAAGGTGGTAAGGGAAAGAATGTCAAGCCAGAGTACACCTAGATATATAACCAAAGGATTTAGTGATAGTTTTTGTAAATGCTATTTTATAATAAAACTGGAATACCTTGAACATAAGTTTCCGCAGTCTGGCATCGCTCTCTCCACCGATGGCCGAGTTATCTCCCTTCTTCTCTTCCAACCTTTCCGCTGTCGTCTCCAGGGTTTCTACAGTGGCGTGATCATATGAGGACAGCGGTGCAAAGCAATATATGGAGCTCTTGCCCTCTTCTTTTGATTGGTCAGCTTTTTCTGCGACGCAACGTCATTGCTGCCTTTCGCAGAGCCAGCATCGGCTTTTGTTGAGTTTTTGATCACTGTAGAATTTGTCATCTTTTTTGCGTCTCTTCGCTGTTTTGAGTTGAGTAGTTGTTGGCGCTTTAGAGTTTTGGTGCTCCCTGATTCGTCAGTTCGCATGTCTCGCTGCGTTTGCCTCCAATGGATGCGAGATAATCCATGGCACTTGACGGCAGAAATT